>OY759266.1:19796657-19804157 GCA_963662155.1 Lamellibrachia columna
CATGGACGAAGAATATAAAATGGGGGATGCTGTAGTGCTGACATGAAAGTTTTAGAGCAATGTGGGATTGCTGCTTCGAAAGGAAATCAAATTCTAGGGCTAATTAGGAGAACTATCTATGACGTTTAAGGAGAAACAGCTAATTGTATCCCTGTACAAAGCAATAGTTAGACCACATTTGGAATATTGTATACAAGCATGGAGGCCGTATCGTAAGAAGGACATAGACAAGCTAGAAAGAATACAACGAAGAGCAACTAAAATGATTCCAGAATTTAGAGACCTTAGTTACGAAAATCGCTTATTACAATGTGGATTGAAAACACTAGAGACCAGGGCACTAAGAGGAGACCAAATAGAAGTGTTTAAAATAGTGAACGGTTATGAGGATGTTGATAGGAATATGTTCTTCAAACTTAAAGAAGGCAGTAGAACCAGAGGACACAAAGCAGCATTATTTAAGGAACAGTGTAGGTTGGACATGAGAAAGTACTCTTTCTCACAGAGGGTGATAAATGAATGGAACAAACTGCCAAATGATTGTGTTAATGCTAGTAGTGTGAATATGTTTAAAAATAGAATTGATAGATATATGATAAGGGCGGGCTACGCATAGACGATAAAATTGTTGGACTCTCGATAAGCCAATGGCTTCCTTGTCCACTTGCCATCTGGAACTTATTGTTTGGGATGGCAATCGTGTTAAAATAAAAAAATATCGCCGAGTGGGGCTAAAGAGCTCCACTCTTGCATGGCAATCTCTGTCGCACTTCCTGCAGTTGAAGGCAGTGGCTTGAGAAGGTGCAGGATTTGTAGACCTGTTTTTGTGGTACTTCTGCTCCGCCTGTTGTGTGGTTAGTTTCTCGTCCCTTCTTCTGATAACCTTCTGAACAGTCAACATCCAGTGGTCTCTATCGTCGGCGGGCTGTTCATGTGAATGCCCGCCACATCCATGTCGTGTTTCAGTATACTGAAATTAACAACGTGTGTACGTATCATTTCGTGTCGCAGGATCTCATCGCGACGTTTAAATCGGAGTTGAGCGGCCACCTGAAGGAAGCCGTCGTGGCGCTCTGTATGCAGCCGGCCGACTACGATGCCAGATCAATTCACAAAGCCATCGATGTGAGTGTGAACAGTCTCGTGGCCAAATCAAACTGCCTGACGGACAACGGTTGCTCGTTGTTGTTGTTGCTGTCCTCTTTACCCATGAAGTCCGGGGTGAGGCTGGCATCCATATTGATCCTCAGATATTTTGTTTCCATTCTCCTTCCATCATTGATCAATGGCGTCTCCACTTATATATTATCCTCCATTTCAACCCCAGTCCCGCCAAGTCTCTCTTTACACAGTCCTTCCATCTCAGTCGCGGTGTCCCTCTTCTCCTTCTACCCTCGATGTGAGCGCATCGGTCTCTTCGTTCCACCTGTCCAGCCCACTATGAGCAACTTCTCTCTTTCATACCATCCTCCTCCCTCAGTTCCTCCGTTTTTCGCTTGTCTGCTCTTACCATTCCCGCAGTTCTTCTCACCCTGTTAATTTCGCGAACTGAGACTTCATCTTGATGTTTTTCTGCCATCGCTGCGGTCTCTAGGCCGAATAGGTAGGCGGGCGCTTTTGCTCATCTCGTATAAATATGATATATTTGTTGCATAACCACGTCTTTCTTAACTTACCTCTTTGTGCCTACCGATTGATTGGCGGGAGAATAAGTAATTACTATTGCATATATATATATATATATATATATATATATATATATATATATATATATATATATATATATATATATATATATATATATATATATATATATATATATATATATATATATATATATATATTACACATAAACTTATTGTAGCCATATATTAGGAAACAGTTTTTGTTAATAATTAGTCAGAGACAGTTATTTAACGTAAGTTAATCCCGGATTGCGGCAGGGAAGTCAGCGAGGGATAATAAGGTTGTTGACAGTTCGAAAATTGAGAAAGCATAGCGAATTGTCAGAAACGGTGGAAGATTGGTTAGTATTACTATTACACATATACTATATACACAAACTTCTTATAGACATATATTAAGAAACCGTTTTTGTTAACAGAGTCAGTAATTTTGAGGTAGCTATTCCAGGACTCAAATTCAGAAAGTGATAACGAGGTTTGTTTACAGGTCGTGAATTAAATTGGTGTATCAAACTATCGTTTACATTGTTTAATATATATGAGATATAGTGATAAATTTACATAAATTACATGCATAAGGTAATGTTAGTTCCTTTTTATAAAAAGGAACTAACAGCACAATTTTAGCGTAAGTTGGTATACATTGAGTAATTTTTTTATTTACACAGTGTTCTGCGTATTCGCTATGTGGCAGGCTTTTTTTTGGCTTAATAGAAAATACATAGTAAGCAAGTGTATTATTGTCAATATTCAATTAAATCGTAAATAACCCAGCGAAATGTGTTCTTTTGAACACAAAAACAGCCTTATTCAAGGCTAACGTAGCAATCAAATCAAGACTAAATGTTTTGATGACGTCGTGCAAACGGCAAGTAAAGACCACCAGGTATTTAATATGCGGCAGTTGCAGCAACTATGTGGACTTCGTAAAGTCCGGGTGTGAGAAGTCATGGGCTAGGGTTTAGGCGGATAGTTTTAGTTTTGAGTGTAGGGGTGTGCGAAGATAAAGGAACTTGAGGTGGAGTTGGAACAGCTGAGACAGCTCGTTGTGGCAATGGTACGAAGGGAAGAGGTGGGTTGTGCCAGTGGTTCCGGGGGGGGAGTATATGATACAGTGGGGGAAGACGATGACAGAGCCTGGGAGGAGGCTGAGAACAGGCAAGGTGACAGATCGTAGGGAGACAGTACGTAAGGAGACGGGATGTAAGGAGACGAGACGAAAGGAGACTGGAAGGAAAAAAACGGAAGGGAAGACAACTGGAGCGAAGGAAATGGGAGTGGGGGATACGGGAGCGAAGGAGACGGGAGGGAAGGAGACGAGTGTGAAAGCGATGGGAGCGAAGGAAACGGGAGGGAAGGCGAAAGGAACGAAGCTTTTAGGAGAGAAGGGGACGGGAGCGCAATATAGCCAGCAGACGGGAGGGAAAGGTGACAGGTTGATGGGTGAGAGGGAGATTGATGATAGTCTGCCAGGTGACAAGACTGCAGGACAGAATGTGACGGAAGGGATCAAACGGAAGAGCTATTCTGAGGTAGCGATAGAGGGGTTGAGAAGGAGAGCGAGGGTGTTTGTGGGAGACTCGATAGTTAGGAAGTCCGATAGAGTCTTAAGCAAGGGAGATGACGTTGAAGTTTGCTTGCCTGTGGCCAAAATAAAGGCGATAACTGAGAAGGTAGAAAAAGTCATGGGTTCGGGCAAGGGTGGATCTGTTTCAGTACACGTAGGGACAAATAACGTAGATAGGGAGGGCACACCTGCCATAGTTAGGAACATTCTAAAATATGTAATTGAGAGTATCATTGATACATTTGTTCCCTTGAAAAAACAAGAAACACTTGTCAAAAGAAGCTATTAGAATAATAGTGTTCAAGCAAACTATGTGGAGGGTTTAGCAGAAAGGATGAAGACTATGCAAATTACAAAGGCACTTACTGCAGCTGCGACTGAAATTAGACAATCTAAAAGAAGCTATGAGCAAAAACTAGCATGTAACATAAAACAATTGACAGCAAGAGTTTTTATGCATATGTCAGGAGTAAACAAAACGTAAGAGACAAGGCGGACCTCTAGAAGACAGTGCTGGAAATATAATATCGCAAGGTTTTTAATGGCGGAAGACCTAAATGATTACTTCAGTTCAGTGTTTCCATATGCTAAGTTTCAGGGGACTAAATCTGGCTATTTGGAGCAGATAATCGTAACTCCAATGGTAGTTAAAAAAGATATTGAATGGGTATGAAAACATTGTTAGAAATATGTTTTTCTCACTCAAGAAAGAGAGTAGAATTAGGGGACATGAAGAAAAATTAAACAAGGTTGACACAAATCTCAGGAGGGCCGGTTACATGTAGGTGACTCTCGATAAGCCTATGGCTTCCTTGTCCACTTGCCATCTGGGTGTTTTGCCTTGAATGGCAATCTTGTTAAATTTTTTATGGCACAGCCCTGTTTGAGCAATTTATAAATATTATGTGAGTGCGTACGTGTGTGTATCATTCAATCAAGTACTTGTCTCATTACATATGTATTGCCATTCACTATTTCATACTTCATTCAATAATTTATATTCCATTCACAATTGTTTATTATGTAAGAATCCGTGGAATGAGTCCCCTTTGGTAACTAAAAATGAAAAACTTAATATATGAAGTTGTGAACACATACATTTTTATGCACACTGTGCATAAGATGTCTCTATGTGTATAATCCAATTAATGTAATAACAGTAACACGAGTGACACTTTGTGATCCACACGTTCTTTGTTTTCTTACTGGGCTAGTTGTTACAGTCGACCGCACCCGGGAAACTTCACATACCTACTTAACTACAATATGGATGGTCAATAGTATAGTACATGTTATGAACACAAATAATACATTTATTGTATACATTGGTAGAAATGTCTCCCCTACACATTTCAAAGTTAATGTGCGTTTTTGTTCTTTCAGTATGCTGGAACAAAGGAACGTGTCCTAATTGAAATTTTGTGCACTAGAAGTAACGCAGAAATCAAAGCCATTGTCGATAGTTATAGAACAAGTAAGTACTAGTATGGGTTCCGTGCATTTATGTCTTGTTTACAGTATTGTTTACCATCCATCCATCCATCCATCCATCCATCCATCCATCCATCCATCCATCCATAAATACATACATACATACATACATACATACATACATACATACATACATACATACATACATACATACATACATACATACATACATACATACATGCATACGTACATAATACATTTACATTATAACTCCTCTAAAGCGGCCACCCAAGTGACTGAGATAAAGTGGTCTGATTAAAGGGGTGGTCAGATGTACAGATGTGAGAAAAACCGGTGTCATACAGTGGCCGTTTCCAAGGGGTGGCCGCTTTGAGGGGTTCTACTTTACATGTATATGTTTTTGACAATGTAAAATTCACATGATTGCATATTTGTTATACCTAGTCATGGTCTAGGAGTTAAATGCAGATTAGTTGATGCACAATTCGACAGTAATGAAGTATATAATGTCCTTCTCGTACACGGTACATTGTGATATGCCGAAAACTTGGAATGATTTGTGATTTCAGAGTATGGGAAACACATGGAGGAGCGCATCGAACAGGACACGAGTGGACATTTCAAGCGGTTTCTTGTTTCTGCCTGTCAGGTTTGAATCGTTTCTGCATCTCGTAGGCTGTGCTTTGTATATCTAGTGGCTTCGTTAATGACAAAGAATCCTGTAAAATCCAGGACATAGAAATTACTTCTACAGTTACAGTTGTGTCAGTTAAGTATACCATGGACATTTACGTTGATAAAATGCACCGCACACACTTTCTTGTTCGAAGGACCTGGAGCAGACAGTTACCTACATATGGTAGGTTGGATAAGGCGAATTATAGATGTGACCAAAGGAGGCGTTGATTTTATTTTTATTTGGTAGATTTTGGTGGGGGCAACGTGCACCTAGTGTTTGCTGTTAAACATCGGGTAATGCCAGGCGTACAGTGAAGAACTGTTGTTGCGAGTGGCGTGTTTGTACGACTAGCAATGATTTTCCGAACCGTGATTCTGCGATTGGGCCAGCGCAGTCTACGACTCTTTGCGACTGGTCAGCGTACATTGCACAACAAAACGTTGTCGGAACTCGCGCGCGCCCTCGGTGTTGTGGTTTGACTTGAACCCGACACTCACCTACCGGCGACTAAGGTTTGGATGAATTGTGGGCCTGCGTACATTGCCCGATACTGCGCGACGTCGCGTCAGATAAACAGCGCACATTGCACAACATTTGTTGACGCGATTCTTCACGAGTTTTGTTGAGTTGCGGGCCAGCGTACATGATACAACTGATACGTTTTAAGTCAAATAAACACACGACTCGTAACACAAGTTTAGCAATGTACGCCGATTAAACGTAACGTGTGACCATATATACTAAATATTTTTGTGCTCCAAGTACATCGCGTTGAATTGCGCGTGTCATGTAGGGTAATCGTGTTGAGCTGACACCGGCTCAGCTGGCCCAAGTGTCGCGGGACGGTCCAGACTGCGTCGTTGACCAGGCCTTGGCTAGGGAAGAGGCGGCCGAACTGTACTCGGCCGGAGAGCTGAGGTTTGGCACCGACGAGTCAGTCTTCCTGAAGGTGATGGCCACCAGGAACGTCTACCAACTGAGGGCAACATTCGACGAGTACAAGAAGGTTCGTCAGCAACACCTCGTAGCATTGCATACATTGCCATAGACCCCTGTAGGCCATCAGACCAGATTGAATTACACGCGTACACACTGCCTTACGCCACGCACCCTCTACCACCAGGGAGGAGGGGGAGGTAGGGGGCTAGAATAAGTGAACTAGAAATATAAACCAGTAGTGCTTGGAATGGACACCACGGCTGGCTTTCAGTGTCTCTTCTGAAAGACACAGACAAAGTGGGATGAACGAAATAGTTTCGAAACGGCAGCAGATGGGCTCGAAGCACGGTCCTCATGATTGGCAGTCCGACGCTTTAGTTACTACACCCCTCCTCGTAGCAATGGTACACCAATTTAAACATATGTATCCACGGTTTGTGCATCAATTGCACAGTCGTTGTTATTCTGGTATAAGCATCAAATCTGCATAGAAGTGATAACATTTGTATTCGTATTCGATATGGATTAAACATAGAACGATTTCTCTGTAGCAATTAATAGTATTACACGATAATCCATTCAGGATTCTACAAAGCTTGACAATGAGGTATAGTGCAAGTTTTATGTTTGCCACAGCGAGTGTTGACAGTAACATTCGTATTAGAAAACGTATTTACTTTCTAATTGGCAGGTTATCTTTCCCCAGAAATGCAATTGTACAGTGTACGCTTAATAGTGATGTGTGTACCACTTCCGGATAGGTGATTTAAATATAATCTTGTATAATTCATGATTGGTTGTTCAAACACAAACGCGTACACTTAACTTGCTTTAGCATGACTGTTTCGTTGTTTGCTATAGGTGGCAGGACACCACATAATAAAAGCCATCAGCAAAGAAATGTCGGGAAACATCAAAGAAGCGTTCAAAACCTTTGGTTCGTTCGATGTCACACCCACCTTGACACATACACTTTTGTTAATACATTAAGCACGGAATTGGTAACTTAACAATGCAATGCTTGGGAAAGGACTACGACTGCATTGTTTTCAAAAGAAAATTGTTTCATGTGAATCTACATAAGTACAAGCTTGCATACGTACTGGCATGTAGACGCATGTATACGAACACACATATAAACACATGCACGCACGCATGCACGCATGCACGCACGCACG
>OY759266.1:19809157-19854157 GCA_963662155.1 Lamellibrachia columna
TCCGCCCTCCACTCTATGGCCACGCATTCCTCCCATCTCAACCTCGCTCTGCCTCTTCTCCTTCTGCCCTCCACTCTAAGGGCATCGCATTCCTCCCATCTCAACCTCGCTCTGCCTCTTCTCCTTCTGCCCTCCACTCTAAGGGCATCGCATTCCTCCCATCTCAACCTCGCTCTGCCTCTTCTCCTTCTGCCCTCCACTCTAAGGGCATCGCATTCCTCCCATCGCAACCTTGCTCTACCTCTTCTCCTTCTGCCCTCCACTCTAAGGGCATCGCATTCCTCCCATCGCAACCTTGCTCTATCTCTTCTCCTTCTGCCCTCCACTCTAAGGGCATGCGTTCCCTTCGTCAACCATTCCCTTATTATATAGTATCATTATTTCCACGTGTCCAACCCACTTTACCCATCTCCTCATCAGCTTCCTCGTGAGACTCTCTTTCATATAAACGTCCTCCTCAGCGCCTCTATTCTTTACGATATTCAATGCATCATTTTATTGTTTTTTATTTCGGAAAATGAAAAATGTTGCTAGATGTAGCATGGCTGTTGTCGATCGTTACTTGCCACGTATTTCGCGGTGATTGCGTTGTACGATAAATCTTTATTTTGAAAGAAGCTGTAACTTTGGAGTGTTGTGAGACGACAAGAGAGTAACTACCACTAAACACATAAGCGCGCAGACAAAAGTGACATTTTTATTGTAATGATGTATTGCACTCATTAGTCTGGAGGAGTTAGACGTCATACCGTTTAGATATATGTTATATTCCCTACCAAGTAGAGCCGTACTAGTGATACACGGAATATTGATTGTTCTGCAGGTGTAACAATAATACCTGTTGTTCATATTTATGCAACGTTTCTGCGCAGACCGGGCGCCTCGCGAGATGTCACGCTTGTTTAGTATTCCGCACAGCACTAATGAAAGCAGAAGCATCTGCATTAGTGGACAGCGTAAACGTTTATGATTGCATTACGCAGGATATCAAAGTCAAGTTCGTTACTGAACTCGTATGCAGACAGATGGTTTATTGTACAATAATAGTGCTCTCCCGTCGACCAAATAGAAATAGAAATAGAAAATAAAATATCTCATCAGAGGGAAACAGGATGCGTTGAAAGCAGGTAGCAGGTGGATGGTTCAACTAAGCACACATGACCGCATATTACGTGTAATATTTCACCTGTTTAATCATCGTGATATAGATTAGATGTCATTGGCATATACTGTAATCATCATCGCTCTCTCCATGTCGGCGCCGGATTTATTGATTGAACACAATATATCTAGCTTCGAACTCAAACTAACGACGGACATTCGTGCCAACGTCGATCTGTGTAATACTGTTCGGTATGGTTAGAGAAGCAATCTTATTCCGGAAGAAAGTGATATTGGCTTTTGAGTGGTCGTTACAGTTCGAAAGTCATCAAAGTGACATCAATCGAAGATCTCCGTGAATGATGACTGTTGTCGTGTGTTGCACGTGTTCACCACCAGATGTCCTCCAATATGTTGTCGTGTGTTGCACGTGTTCACCACCAGATGTCCTCCAATATGCGTTGGGAACATCTTTAACACTGCCAGTGTTGAGACCTACTATTCTCTGTGGCAGTGAATGTTGGACCTTAACAAACAGGCTTGGAAGTCGAATAACCTCAGCAGACATGAATGTCATACGAATGATGATAGGCAAAGGAATGGGACAGAAAACGAAAAAGATAAATGGGACAGACAACGAAATGATAAACACATAGCAAGAGCAAGACCACCCCAATTGTAGAAGTGATCAAGATGAATAAATTTAGATGCGATGGTCATGTGATGAGAAGAGAAGATGATTCTGTCATAAAAGTTGCCCTAAGCATGAAGATGACCGGAAAGAGACCGAAAGGAAGACCCAGGTCACGATGGACCAACAACATCAGCAGCCACCTGGAGGGAAAGGATACCCAACGGAAAGATGTATTACGAACGGAACGGTACAAGAGTCGTATAGAATGGGCGACGTTTTACCACACTGACACGGGTTCTAGCGTCACATGAATTCCTAACTGGGGTATGGTGAACAGGTGGAAAGTGTCTCTGGTGAATGGTCTTGGAAAGGGACGGTTGTTCTGTGTGTTTCACTTACTGATTTACACATGACTTCCGTCTCCTCCTGACGTCTTTATTGTCCACACACTGATGTACGTTGTTCTTGTAAACTCTGTGTTCACTCCCGCGGAATCACCCGCGGAACTCCCACGGGAAAGGCCCTGTCGTTAGTATGAAGCGCGACTTGCCAGCTGGCGGCTGGTGTATAAAGTAAAAACACATTGTGTTATTATTTGTTGTAGTCTGAGTGGTTGAGTGGATTTTTATTTTGTACAATGCTACGTAATGTTGTAATATCTATATGTGTTTTTCGATAATTAAATTAAGTTAATTATCGAAAACACACATAGCTAACATTAACAATAACATCGTGATTGCAAGCATGTTTGTAGAATTGACGTTATGTTTTTATAAATAGTATGATTTTAGTTTCACTTGGCCTAGACTACTCCAAAAACTAACTACATTTAATGCGGTATGGGGATTTTCCTCTGATTGTGTATCAAGAAGATTGGTCGACTGAATTTCCGATTTTCCGCGTCGCCTGGTGAGATTCTAGGAGCACAGACGTAAAGCTAGCTAGATCTGCTCTGACCCCCAAAGGTAACATGAACACATATTTTGCGCCGGGGAGTAGGCCTAGCGTGAGACGGGATGGCGTGGCCAAAGCGGATACGATGGCGGCGTAATGGCTAGCGTACCACCCGGTGTCACTAACGTACGAGTTTTCTAAGATGGTGCCAGTAATTCATTCCCAGAAAGCGAGGTCGCGACAACCTATTCTTCCTGTAAGTAATGTAAATTGTCATCGATAATATTATTTGAAATTGGGTGTACTTTAACAAGTTTGCCAATGGTTGAACTTTAATTTTTGGATAACTAATGAGCAAGTTTGTTCGATCCACCCCAAAGATGGTTTTGGCTTGATTTTTGCTTTGTAATCTTAATTCTTTTAAGGATCAGTAAATGATGGGCAGTATTTTTTTCTAAGTAGAGTTGTATTTCGACGGGGCGTAGCAAGAGTACCCATAGTTTGCTTCCCATTGGCCAAATAAATGACATCACAGAAAGGGTGGAGAAAACCATGGGTCCTGGCAAGGGAGTATCTATTCTAGTACACATAGGCACACATAACGCAGAGAGGGAGGATACAACTGCCATAGTTAGGAGACACAGGCAGTTAGGCAGAACACTTAAGCAAGCACAGGCTTACCAGAAAAATATGTCATGGATTTTACCAGTAATTGGAAGCAGGGTTCAAGGCTATCGAAATTGCCGAAGGATGGAAATTGACACGCTAGTTCAGCAGCTATGTAGGGAAGAGGAACCTGGATTTGTGGGGATGTTTAAACTTGTTGTTTAAACCATAAGCGCAGCGGGTTACTTATAGGTGCATCAAACAAGACAAGACGCCACTAATACACACAAACCAGTAACAACATGTCCAGAACAAATTAAATGCCTGTGTTTAAATGCAAGAAGCATAGTAAATAAAAAACATTATGCTAAAAGACTGTGACACTCATATAATTGGTATAATCGAATCATGGGCCAACAAAGACGTAGCAGATGCTGAAGTAAGACCGACAGGATAAGTAATGTTTAGGAGAGATCGAATGGGAAGAAAGGGAGGGGAGTTATTATATATATATATTAAAGAATATCTTCAGGTTCACGAAATAAAATTTGAACGGGAAACAGATTGCAAAGAAGCTGCTTAGTTCAACATAGTTTCAACATTACAATTGGACAATTCAACATCAACTAGTGATTTAGTTTACCGAAGTTCAAACATAGACAAAGATGATACCACAAAACTACATAAAGGAAGTGAGTAAAGGGAAATATATCATAGTGGGAGATTTTAACCACCCATGGACACATACAATGGAAATCTCTACAGAGTACAGGGGTGACGACCAACCATTTGTATGTTTAATACAGGATAGCTTCCTTACTCAACAACACGTGCTAGAACCGAACGGGGAG
The DNA here is from genome assembly GCA_963662155.1 of Lamellibrachia columna. Classification (NCBI taxonomy): domain Eukaryota; kingdom Metazoa; phylum Annelida; class Polychaeta; order Sabellida; family Siboglinidae; genus Lamellibrachia; species Lamellibrachia columna. The sequence goes on from OY759266.1 coordinate 19,813,244, forward strand.
AGAATATATATATATATATATATATATATATATATATATATATATATATATATATATATATATATATATATATATATATATATATATATATATATATATAGTGTTGTCTTCACAAAATTAATTAGTGGGCAACGTCAACGTATATGAACATTGGGTAATAGTGATCATAGTCAAATACATCTTGACATCCAAATAGAATCAGAAAGTTAAGATAAAAACACAAAACAGGAGAAAAATTCCACAAAGGTAAATATAAAGATATGAGAAAATACTTAGCAAAGCTAGATTGGAATAACATGCGGAGCAATTGAATGTTGGAACATTCTAAAATATGAAATTGAGAGTATCATTGAACACTTTGTTCCCTTGAAAAAAACCAAAGGGAAAACGGTATAAAAAGAAACTTTGTGAGGGTTTATAGGCGTACCAGAAAGGATGAAGATTATACAAATTACAAAGAGACACTTAATGCAGCTACGACTGAAATGAGACATTCTAAAAGAAGTTATAAAAAAAATTTGCATATAACATACAGAATGACAGAAAGAGCTTTTATGCATATGTCAGGAGTAAACAAAAGGTACGAGACAAGGTTTGACCACTAGAAGACAGCTCTGGAAATATAATATCACCAGGTTTGTTTTAATGGCGGAAGACCTAAATGTTTTAATTCAGTTCAGTGTTTACCAGAGAGGATATTAGTTCATAACAAGTCCCAGGTGTTAAATTTCAGGAGGTTAAGTAAGACTATTTGGGGTAGCCAATTGTAACTCCAGATTTGGTAGCTAAGGAAATAAAGGCAATGAAGGATAGTAACTAACATGGAGTGGATGGAATTCCGCCAAAACTACTAATGGAAACCGTAGAACACATTAGTACACCACTTGCAAACGTAACTAACATGGAGTGGATGGAATTCCGCCAAAACTACTAATGGAAACCGTAGAACACATTAGTACACCACTTGCAAACGTGTTCAACTAGTCATTAAAAGAGGGAGTTGTTCCTTTTGAATGGAAAGAAGCAAATATCATATCATTAATTGATATGGGTTCGAGAAATAAGTACTAAGAGAATGACAAACCAGTGAGTTTAACATCAGTGATTTGTGATTTATTAGAAAAGTTAATTAAAGGCCACATGTTGGACTTCAGTGTTAGGCATACATTATTAAATCCATCTCAACATGGATTCTTAAAAAACAGGTAATGCTTAGCAAATGTGTTATGCCTTATGGGAGAAATCAATAAGTGGACAGACAAGGGATCACCAGTAGATATTATCTACTTAGATTTCCAGAAAGCCTTCGACAAAGTGCCACATACAAAAATTATTACTTAAATTAAAAGCCCATTGTATCGGGGATGGCACAATCGACTGGATAACAAAATATCAGTGTAGATTGGATGACAGGACGTAGTCATTCTCACAGAGGACAATAAATGAATGGAACAAATTATCTACAGATTGCGTAAACGCTACCAGCGTGAATATGTATAAAAACAAAGTTGACACATATCTCAGAAGGGCGGGTTACACACAGATGAACAATATTTTGATTCTCTACAAGCCAATGGCTTCCTTATCCACTTGCCATCTGGGCCTTTGCCTTGGATGGCAATCTTGATAAATCTTGTTATAAATCTTGCTAAATCATCATGATGGCTCTAGCACCTGCAATATCACGATCAATGCAACGAGCTTAGCTGGCCAGACTTCACGATGGCAGTGGCTTTGCAAGCTTTCTCACTTTGGCAAATGTATAATGCCTAGTGCTGGATCTCCTTGTCATGAATTGGAGAATCCAGGACAAACGACGCCCCCCGTACAAAAAGCTCCACGGAAAAGAGCCCCCCCCCCCCCCGTACAAATGCTCCGGAGAAAAGTCCCACAGACAAAAGTCCCACAATCTAAATATTTACAAAGTACTGATTGTTGCAAAAATGTATTAATTACTGATATTGTGTGTAAAGTTCGTTAGAAATTTAGGTTGCTACTTGATTAGTTCTATGTTGTAAAACAAAACTCTATTTAAGCATATTCAATATGATGTGTTTTCGACTGATAATGTAACTAATATGAGAACGAGTAATCTTAACACATGTCATAAGAGACAACTGTTAAAAAGTTATTTATACTAAGTAGTGTGCTGATGACGGTTGCTCTGACACACGCACGCACGCACGCACGCACGCACGCACGCACGCACGCACGCACGCACGCACGCATGCAAGCACGCACGCAAGCAAGCAAGCACGCACGCACGCACTAACCCACGAACGCACGCACGCACGCACATACGCAATTTCTCTTGCAACTGCAAGTAACAGCCATTGCAAGTCTCAAAGTTATGTAGGGCGAACACAACATAATGAGCTCAAATGCCATAGATCCAGTCAATACCACGCGTCTCGACCTGTCTTTCACGCACTCGGTTGGGCCCCTCAACAAGTTTTTACCAGTCCCCCTCCACATTGTTAATGCAGCACTCAGTGAATCGACGCCGTTAGACCATTGAACACGACTACTACAACATGGACATTACCTACTTTTGCGGCTTCTCGTACAATGCCTTATTATGATGTAGTAAAGTCCACCCAAATAACCTACACAACACATGCTCCATGATGTTATTTTACCTGCATATCAATTTAACTTGAATCAATACGCTCAATAGTGTAACTAGTTTCTAGTGATATTTTAGTGCGTAGTAAAACGGAACGCTTAATACAATTATTAGTATATATATGTTTAATTTCAGCATTAGGACAGTCAAATGAAGCATCGATTACTATTGATTAATAGACTCTATATATTACCAGCTTGTAACTCATATATTATGTTAGAACATCAGAATGTTTGCATATGAAAGTACGCAATTTTAATTTCAAACGCTAACTCTTCTTTACCCGGTGATAAAGGAACAGATGGAAGATGCATGGGGGGGGGGTAATCGTCTTTATTTATTTCAGCTAACAAACCTGATTGAAACAATAACGTAATTATTACATTGCATGAAATGATTGTAGTATGTTGAAAGGGGGCAAGAAGGATTGCGATATGATTAAAGATTCATATACTAAACCTATAAATATAAACGTATAAATCCTGAATACTCACATGATTTACATTTACTGTTTCAGCGCCATCACACCATTTGCTACACAGAATAAAACTTTTCCGATTCCCAGACTCCATTATGCCATGATCGAATTAACGACATGTGAGCAAGTTCGTGTTGTTCCAAATAAGCTGACATGTGTAAGAAATCATCTGAATTAATCAACTCCAAACGAATCAACTAATACTTGTTAATTAGAAGAATTCGCCGCCCATCGCGTTATAAATGTTAATCAATTGAACACGGAGGGACGTATTAATTACATATGCCGGTTACACATGACCGGATAACACGGAATCGACAGCAAATCTATGTTTTATTTGAATCAATGCAGCTTTGCACAAAGATACTTGTTGGCAGTGACCCGACGCCGCAAACTAAGGCGCATTTGAGAAGATAACAATACTACTTTGGAATGATATATTTCTTGCTACACACACGCGAGAATGTATTTAGTGTCGGTTATTCTCTTTACAGCACGGTTCCGCATTGTGTATGTACACTATATTGAACTGGCGAGCCCCTTGACCTGCTGTCGTAGTCTATGCGAGACATGCTGTGCGCAACTGAAAATTCATTAGCAAAAATAATTGAAAATCTTTAGTAAAATAATGAGTTGTCTGCTACTCACGCGAGTGCTCGTCGGCAATACATTACACATTTTAAATAAAACGACTCTACTACCGTTGTCTTAGTTACAACGTTACAGTTGTAGGAGTTACAATTATAACTTGTGACACAATACTACCGTAATTATCAAGGAACTCTCCCCGAAGAAGAAATTATATATATTATATATATATATATATATATATATATATATATATATATATATATATATATATATATATATATATATATATATATATATATATATATATATATATATATATATATATATATTATATATATATATATATATATATATATATATATATATATATATATATCTGGCCAGCGAAACTTTATTACACCGCTGCTCTGGGTTCTGCAATAACTCACCCACTCCATGTGCAGTCAGGCACACAATGAACAGAATAATCGACGCTATCCTGCAGTTACCTTTGTTTCATTAGACGTGACGTGTTGGCTTTTATTGCTAATTACACCAATTTTAGTGACGTATTGAGAGCGCATATGAGTGTATTTGTAGCGCAGAATGATGCTGACGACCATTGAAGAGGTGTCGTCATGTCGTGCGATCTGCGGACAGGCTTTGAACGCAGTTCCATGGCCAAGGGCAATCTCGCCAGTGAATAATGAGATGCCCAGCGACGCTCGCTAATTACGAAAATATAATTCGTTTCGCGTGGTTTTTAGCGTGACTGCGCGACGTGGTGTGCCAGTAGTGCGTATCACCGTAAAGGACGTGGCAGCATCGCACTGAGATGCAATAGGGGTACCATCGATCGCTGTACACAATACACCCGTGATGTTGCCTTCGAAGGTGGTGGACGCGTTTAGTGAGCTCCTAGGTAGGTATTCTGTTTATGTTTCTTAATCAGCAAACCCCAGCTTGGCATCACGCCAGTGGTTGGTTATCTACACTATAATCACAGGGCACGAACCAGCAGTTCCTTGAATTTGGAGGAGTCCTAAGCATCAAACAATTACGCCTTCAGGATGTTTCGAACAGCTAAGGTTCGGGGGAAAATGAGTTTCTGTATTTCTCTGTATTGATTTTTATGTGTTTGTGCTTGTAAGGATGATTTGGTGATTTTAAAAAGTACAACGGAAACGTTGTATTATTTGAAATAGTGTTTGATTGACATACGTTACGAACACACAGTTTGGTGAATTGTTGAAATGTGTACGGCAGAATACAATTCGGTGTGTAACGTTTTATACTCTCAAGCTAGGTAGTATACCTAACAAGGACTGGAGACCGCCACCCTCTCAGATTGACGGGCTTAATCCATCGTGGGCGGGAAAGAATTTTAAATGTCATACACACACTAAACGTCACTCAAAATTCTCGCCCGTCCACGACGCACTCAATGCATCAATCTGACGGGGAGACGACGGGTCTCTGCATTAGTACTTGGTACCTAGTAATACTATTGTGATTAATGTTGCAACACGTTTCAATGTCTCATATCATGATGCTGTCACTTAGTGTTTCAACAGCAAATGATCCAAAGCTGACCAGGACAAATGATCCAAAGCTGACCAGGACAAATGAATGTCCAAACAAACTTCCAGACGCGATGCAGCAGCTGTTTTTATTGGGGCAGAAGAACTTGTTAGTTCGGAGGCTTATCTCGACATAATTCATCTTCAGATTACTTCTCCGTAATTGGTGGTCATCACATCTTGAAGATCCAACTGTATTTCTTCAATTCAAAGACTTAGCAACATGTGGTATACAAATTCATACAAATTGTGCATGAATTTGGCCTGCTGCTTGTCCAGCTGTTGACTATTGGCAATAAGGCGTAATCCCCCCAGTGGATGTTAGGATAAGTGGCCAGATTTGATATAGTAATGTCTGATACCATAATTAAGCCCACACATTGTATTAAACTTCTAGGCCTCTATATTGGCGGAAGACTGGATTAGCAGGAACACATAAATGTATGCAGCAAAACACTGATCAATATTTTATATATAAAGTAAACCACTTACTTCGAGTTGCCTTTCTAAAAATAATTTATTACACTTTATGTTATCCATACTTGACATACATGATAATTATGTGGGGATCTACATATAAAGTCCACACTACAACATTGTTTATTATGCAAAACAATCGTTCGTGCTATTCTTCAAACAAGTTTCCAGGAACACTCCCATTCCTTCTGTACACACTTAGATTCAATAATGCAGGATATCTGCCAAATGGCAAACTTTGTGTACAGTTACACCCATAGCAGCCTACCAGTTTAATTTTCAAACATCTTTACATTTACCTTTGACAGTCACAATCATGATACAAGCCAACTTATATTGTAATATCATCTAAAAATCTATTATGTAAAGGTCCATTGATCTGGAATAAAGTTTCATATGATATTCAAAATAAAGCTAATATAAAAAGTGTTGAATCTGCATTAAAGGCATACGTGGCTATGACAATTCAAATTAATATTAATGTCTTCTGCCTTTTTATTATTATTACTTCATTTACTATGTTTAATTTGCATTACCTCTAGTTTTGGTAGCTTCAACCAATTTTCCTTATATTTGTAATTTAGCCTGATTGTTGCTTGTTGTGCAACTTATTATTCATCATTCTAAAGAAATAAATAGCAGCGACCGGTTATATATATTCAATCGCAATTGTTTTTCGCCATATTTGTGTTTGCCAAACTTGCTACAGGCATACGGCTCCGTGTTAACCTGTATTACTAAGTACTGTTTGAATATTTTGCATGTACGTATACAGTTTCGGAAAATGCTAATGCAATATGGTAATTTCAAAAAAGGCTAAAGGGAAATCCGAAGCTAATACGTACACTACATGCAACCTACGTTTGATCATGAATGCTTTATTATACCTAATATATACAATATGTGTTTTAATCTATGCTATGTTCGTTTAACTGTTTAAAATGAAATCACAGCGAAAATATAATATGTAATTTTGTTGCAAACCCAACATTTTAATACATTATTATCGATAGTAATCAAACTAATGTTCTAGGTCCATAATCGTTGTGCTCTTCTAGTTTATGGAACGGCACAACAAGACAGTACTGTCTTAATTTATGGTTGTTTATAATTTATGGTTGATGGATCTGTTGCGGATCTGTTTTTATAACTGACAAAGTTGGTATACTTACAAAAACTTTCATGTTGCATCAAAGACTGTGATCGTTTTCTTTACGTCAGTCTTATTTCTAGTCGACCACACAACAAGCGGGCAACCTTACCTTACCTTACCTTACCTTACCTTACCACACACACACACGCACACGCGCACGCACGCACGCACGCACGCACGCACGCACGCACGCACGCACGCAGGCACGCACGCACGCACGCACGCACGCACGCACGCACGCACGCACGCACGCACGCACGCACGCACGCACACACACACACACACACACACACACACACACATAATGGATACATCAGAAACATACCACGTTGGTGCTTATTGTTACCTCAACACTGTATGCAAAGTTGTATACAAATATGTACACTTACTGTGTACGGAAGGCGTGATGTACTTAACGGAAGGCGTCTGTCTGCCTCATATTACTGTTGAGGTAGGCTTGGCAGATAGACAATACTATCCGATGAAGCAGCAAGCCGACAATGGCACTTCTACTTCCCATGAAGACTACGGTCAGTTCTTACAACAAAGGCATATCTCATTATTTAAATTGTTGTCAGTAATACAAACAAATGGAGCCTAAATAAAGTAAAATTTATCTGGCCAGATATTAATTTATGGTTCCAAATGTATAACAGTTGTGCAATTTTTTTGCAGACTAGCAAGTTTAACACAAGCGACTTATTAATTATTTGACTTGTTAATTATTTGACAGGTTTTAGTAGATACCGTATGGTGAACTTCCTTGTTAAACATAAATTGGTAAATTGATATCAACTTTCGGGATGATCTAAATGAATTAGTCAAATGGTCTGAGCAATGGTAAATGTTATACCATTTTGGGAACTGTAAATGTCTACACGCAGGATAAAGCAACATGGGTGGGAAATATGAACTGGACGATACTAGTCCAGGTAAAATAGTTAACAGTTAGTGCTGGCAAGACAGTTCCAATGCAGTGCGGCATAGCAGCTTCAAATGGTAATAAAAGTATTTCGTTGATTAGGAAAAAACATAACGCATGAAGAAACATAGCTAATTATCTATTACTATACTACATTAGTTGGAGCTTATTTATAATACTGTACGCATGTTTGGTGGCCATTTGGTAGGACAGGACATAGACGCGTCAGACAGAATACACAGGAAAATAACTAATTCCAGAACTGAGACATTAGTTAATAAATGCTTATAAAAGGATGTGTGTTGACACCACCGGTGACGGGGATATTAAAATGACACCAAACAAACCAACATATCAATAGGTTATGAACATATTGGTATCAGGAAATAGTTATTCTGACAGAGGATGATAAACGAATGGAACACGTTATCTACTGATTGTGTGAATGCTAACAGTGTGAATTTGTTAATTTTTGTGCGTGTGGTGATTAATCGTTGGACTCATAATAAACCAATGACTTCCTTGTCCACTTTCCATATGGGTTATTTGCTTTGGATGGCAATCTTGTTAACACTTGTTGAATCTTGTTGACATCATTTTGGTACGCAGGTGTGGTGTGTGCAAAACACTCGAAGAATCGATTTTTGCCACACTGCCGTAGAAATTCGTGGTGATGTAATTACTTCGAAGTCCAAACGTTAATTGAAGCTGTTAAATGTATTGATTGTAACATATTAATGTACATGGTTTATGATCTTCTGTGTTAGTTGCATTGTTTATGGTACGAAAACATTTGTGCATGGGCTTTCACCAGAAGATTGTAACATATTTCTTCAACATAAATGTCATGTAAATTGTTTTAATGATCTTAGGTTAGGTGTTACGAGGTGTGTGTGGTTGTGTGTGAGTGTGTGTATGTGTGTGTGTGTGTGTGTGTGTGTGTGTGTGTGTGTGTGTGTGAGTGTGTGTGTGTGTGTGTGTGTGTGTGTGTGAGTGTGTGTGTGTGTGTGTGTGTGTGTGTGAGTGTGTGTGTGTGTGTGTGTGTGTGTGTGTGTGTGTGTGTGTGTGTGTGTGTGTGTGTGTGTGTGTGTGTGTGTGTGTGTGTGTGTGTGTGTGTGTGTGTGTGTGTGTTTTAGCCAAAGTAGAAAATAAAAAATCTCAATCTTCAATGCACATACATTTATTACGGATCGTCGAGAGGGGAAATCATTTGCCTTGCCAGAGAAAGACATGGTATTATGGTATGATTTAAACACAAAAAAAGCTACACTGCTAAATAAAACATAACCATACTTTTCAATGCTCGAAATGGCCACTCGCAGCAACCTTTGACCACTTGTTAGTATGACAAACAAAACAATATTCCGCCACGTGGGTTTGGGTGGACTTTCTCTCTTGATAATGTAGACATATAGTACAAACGAAAAAACAGCATCGTAATTACAATTGCAATTTATTTGAGGTTGACTCCCTTTTTGGTGTTGATTGATTAGAATATTATAGGCCATTACGACACTGAATTCATTAGTACTCATAGTATATTGGTTGGTTAAACAGTAATATCTATACTAAACGTGCTACTATATTGGTTGGTTAAACAGTAATATCTATACTAAACGTGATACTATATTGGTTGGTTAAACAGTAATATCCACACTAAACGTGCTACTATATTGGTTGGTTAAACAGTAATATCTATACTAAACGTGCTACTATATTGGTTGGTTAAACAGTAATATCCATGCTAAACGTGCTACTATATTGGTTGTTTAAACAGTAATGTGCACACTAAACGTTCTACTATATTGGTTGGTTAAACAGTAATATCTATACTAAACGTGCTACTATATTGGTTGGTTAAACAGTAATGTGTACACTAAACGTGCTACTATATTGGTTGGTTAAACAGTAATGTGTGCACTAAACGTGCTACTATAGTGTACACTAAACGTGCTACTATAGTGAACTTACATTTCTTTATATTTTCTAAAATGAGGCAACAAAATCAGGTGAGCTAAATTTACAATATGCACGGATTATCCAAGCGGTTTCATTATAAAAATCACATGCAAAGATTAAACAGTGAATATAATAGTTTGAATAACGTAAATTATCTCAAGAGAAGATAACGTATTCGCCGTCAGACCCATATTGTGGTTCGCGCTGCGTCCGCTCGTGCTACCACCAATCCCCCCACCACGGCTCACAATCGGCGATGCAGTGAGCCCGTTCGAGATAACACTTCTTGCGACATTCAGCCAAGTCGTCAAGCATCTCAATCAGGACAAGCCGGCATTCTCTAAGGCACGCTTCCCAATAGATCGCGTCGCAGTTGTTTTTGCAGGCCAACTCGGAATCGTCAGTGACAACGTCACCATTGGCATGACAACGCAGTACCATGGCGACTAGCAGCAGCAAATCGACTAACTGAAATATGAACAATAACTACGAGTTGTTTTACACGAAGGACCTTCGTTTACATTATGATTTCCAGTGAGTTGTGTTGATATGATAAATATGGCTGAACACTTGACAACCTGCCACTAGATGGCGGTGATTTTTATTGACTGGCTCCCGGCCCTCACCATGACGTCACAGTTACGACAACCGAACACATTTTGGTTACTCTTATCCGACAGTAGAAAATTCCCATTCCGGTCCGTTAAAATAAAAACAAGGGCATCACACGCGTGACGTCATTTACCTCGAATACGACGTAGTAGATTTAGCAATAATTTGCGTGTGCGAGCTTTAATTTTGATCCTCGACTTGATACCGAATGGTTTTGGTCATTATTACGTTATATTTTATTTTAACCATTGTTCATTATTGCCAGGGACGTGTTTCTACTTCGTGACACGCCGCAGGGGAGCGCCAATGAACACATACATTGTGCCTGTGCAAATGAGACTTGAGCCGGGTAATTGTTTGGCAGGTTTGAGGAGACACTACCAATAATTTAATAATCACGTATGTCAATACTTTTATGGTGTGGAAAAAGCGTCTAATACTTGTGTGATCAATCATATAACGGCACTCGTTTTCACAGAATGATCCGTTAGCAGGAAATGCATATAAATTCCTTCAGCTTAAACAGTGCACATCGTTTTGAAATCGCGCGGTTCTTCCAAGGTCAATTCAAGGTGTATCCGAAAAAGAGCCTGTCTGTCTGATTGAATCATTGCTTTGACGAGTGTTAATTTTCCATTCAGCATCCACAACGTATGTTTGAAAATGACAGTTTAAGCGATATCTAACATAAAATATTAGTTACAAATCATATTGAAACCATAGCTATATATATATATATATATATATATATATATATATGTATATATATATATATATATATATATATATATATATATATATATATATATATATATATATATATATATATATATATATATATATATATATATATATATATATATACAAACCATAAACCATATATATATTATTTGTTTAAACCCAAATATTTTAAATATTATTGTTTTGATAAATTATCATCGAAGTTCTATGTCCGTAATCGTTGTGCTCCTCCAGTTTATGGAAGACCACATCAATTCAGTGTGTTTGTCTTATGTATGAGACGGTTGACTGAGGATCTGTTTCAATAACTGTCAGTGTTTATGTACTTACAATAACTTTCATGTTCAATCAAATATTGTTTTCGCCTTTTTACGTCAGTTGTATTTCAAGTCGACCCTAAAACATTTAAATAAATGTTAACACAGGAAAATATAAGGTTTAGTAGTTTCGGCACAACTACCAAAATATGCGACTTTGTTCAAAATCTAGGCACAGTAATTGCGTAGGAAGTTCGTATGTTAAATTCGACTATCAACGTCGTTATATGTCCACCTTTATTTTGCAGGCGAAGGTTCTGTTAAACACTGTTATGGATACTGACTAGTTTAGCGGAACAATCTAATCAAAGTAACGTAATTCAAATGCATGCGACATGTCGCGACATTTATTCATACAGTCTTGCTTCGAACTACCTGGTGCGTTGTTGCTAGGTAATATTTTAGAAGAAACGGAAGTTTATGCAATATTTTTCAAAATATGGAACGTACGCATATATGTACTTACCCTGTCGTGCCCGTAAACTGACTGGGCTTCCGCGGATCCACGTTGATTGTCACTTCACATCTGAGAGCCCTTGTGTGCCCTCGTAGTGTCTGACATCATGTCTGAACGCAATCCACTCGGAGTTAGGTGTTCCATGGAAGGTTTGTCGAAGTACAACAATTAAGTAAACATTCAACTTTGAAACTGCTAAATGCATTGATTTTGATATGGCAATGTAAATTATTTATGCTGCACGTTAATTACAGACTGTTTATGGTACAAAATGTATGTGTGGTCGAAAACGCATTTTGCTGTATGCACCAACTTGAATTAGAAAGTTACTATGATTCACGGTAAGACTGTTTGAGTGATGTTGTGAATTGATACTCTTTTTGTTAGATTTATATATGCTAATCATCTCATCTCGTCTTCGGGTTACAAGTGTTCCTTCTCTGCGAAGTTTGTAGGGTTTTCAGAGTGTCCTCTAGAATCGATGAGTTCACGACAGGTTACCCCTATGTGGAATATTTATTTCCACTGGCATAAACACCAGGTAGAAGCCTTTTTAATGTCTCATCCCAAAGAAGACACAGTCAACATGGCTGAGCGAAACTGACCAATTTTCGAAACGGCAGCAGTTGGACTCGAATTCAGGATCCCCTCGATAGATAGTGCAGCGCTTTACCGTCGAGCTATCGCGCTTGCACTACGAAATACGCATCTAAGACCCGCCATATGAAAGGTATAGCGCAAACTGCACTTTTGATGTGCGCATGCGTCGGGGTGGTACGAGTCCGTTACATCGCTCCACACATTTCACTCAACACAACATGTTCACCAACACAACAAATGACCACAATTGGTACAACAACTCAACATAACCCACTGATCACGCAGAAACAGACAAACCAAACGACAACAAACGCAACTAATCAAAACAACGCCCTTTACCGCAACACATGAACCAAAATTTCAAAGATGGCGGACTACCACTGCCGGCGCCGTCCGGGTGAGTTCTTTTCATTTTATCGCTAAGGATTTCATTAGTAAGCTTACTTTTCTTCAAGTCGCCACTGTTTGCATTTGGATCTAACTTTCAGAAAACCATGCTACAAAATGTATTCCAATTCAGATGTCCCTTTAGGAAATATTCCCCTCACATAGTCCCGCATTCCACGCGGATTAATCTTGGGCTAACGCAGATAATCACCGTCACTCTCCTAATAGCAACGATCATTGGAACATGCCAACGCGTATCTCGATCAAATCTCAAAATTAAACCAAAATATTATGCCCTAACTTTGAACCCCCGAATTAAATTCCCACCCAAAATCAAATTCAAATCAGACATTGTTACACATCTGTACCTCAGCAGACTGATAGCACTCTCAGGCGACATCCACCCAAACCCTGGTCCATACGGGCGCCCAATTCCAAATATTACCACTTCTCCATCTAGAAATGAGCAATCCACTTCTACCAACACCCAGTCTGACAGTTCCACGCTTACTACCCCAACACTCCATACATCACAAAATGCAGGCTTAATTTTCGCCCCAAACCCCCAAAACACTTCAACCCCCGAACGCCACAAGAAAACCCAAGGAAACACACTTAAAGGAATTTTGATAAACACCAACAGCGTTAAGAGCATAGAAAAAGCAACCCAACTAAAGGCAACTATTCAATATAATAATCCAGACATCATATTTCTAGTTGAAACTAAATTAGATGCAAACTATGCTACATACTCTTTCCTACCACCCAACTATGAGGCCATCAGAAAGGACAGGAATGTCCATGGCGGTGGAGTCCTTATAGCCTTCCGTGACAACATTGTAGCTGAACCCCTCCAAAATTTAAACTCAAATTGTGAAATAATTTGGACAAAAATTCATTTTGCACGAAACAAATGCATATACTTTGCATCTTATTATCGACCCCCAAATGACCACCTCCAATCCCTTGAAGCTCTCCACGACTCCCTAACTAAACTATATAGATCACAAAAAACTCCCCCTAACGTAGTCATAGCTGGAGATTTTAACCTCCCTGATATCAACTGGACAAATCACCAGACCACTAATAACAGCACCGCCAGCAAGCATAACAAACTACTAGAAATAACTAACGACTTTGGGCTGCAGAACATGGTAAACGACCCCACACGCATCGCTTCTGGCAACATTCTTGACCTCATACTCACCTCAAATCCCTCCATTATCATCAACACCCACACCACTCCTGGTATGAGCGATCACGAATCCGTGACCTTCAATGTCAACTTAAACCCAGTTCGCAACAAGAAACCCCCCCACCAAGTTTATAGTTACAAATCAGCAGACTGGGACCAACTCAAAGACGACATAGACAAACTAAATCTTGAGTACTTCGACATCGACCCCAACTCACAGGATACAGACATAAACTGGACCTTTTTCCGCGAACGTCTGACTACCTTGATTAACAAAAACATACCTAGACGATACACAAAAGCTAAAACCCACCTCCCCTGGATAACACGTGAACTAATTAGAATGCAGAGAAGACGAAACAAAAGCCACAAAAAGGCAAAGCAAACTGGACTAAACAGTGACTGGGAAAAATTTAAGGAACTCCGAAAGCAAGCTACTAAAGCATTAGTAAAATCCTACAAAGACTATGTTAACAACCACATTGAAGACAGCCTGAAAACTAATCCAAAACGATTCTGGTCATTTATTAAGGCAAATAAACGAGAAAACATTGGCATCCCCATACTTCGAGTAAACGACCAACCAATAACTAATGATCGAGATAAAGCAAATGCCCTAAACAACCAATTTAGCTCTGTATTTACCCAAGAAAAGCACCCCATCCCCCAAATAGCCCCCTCTACTTACCCCAACATCCCCCTTCTCGAAATTGGCATAGATGGCGTAATAAAGCAGCTGGAAAATCTAAACCAGAATAAAGCTACAGGCCCAGATGAACTCCCAGCTAGAGTCCTTAAAGAAACTGCAAAGCAGATAGCTCCCATCATCACCCAAATTTTCCAACAATCATACAACACAGGTAAACTTCCTAATGACTGGCTACAAGCATTAGTAACTCCTATACACAAAAAGAGCCATAAATCTGACCCAGCTAACTACAGACCCATATCACTAACCTGCATCCTCTGTAAAGTAATGGAACATATCATCCTAAGCAACATGTGGAAACACCTGCACAAGCATAACATCATTCTCCACTTCCAACACGGATTCCAGTCGGGACTGTCTTGTGAATCTCAACTCATTGAGACAGTCCACGACTGGATGACTGCTATGGACAACAAGACCCAAATTGACGCAATCCTGCTTGACTTTGCTAAAGCCTTCGACAAAGTGCCTCACCTACGTCTTCTATCAAAATTGACCTCCTACGGAATCACTGGAAACACTCAAAATTGGATCAAATCTTTTCTATCCAACCGCAAACAGAGAGTCTCAGTTAACGGTGCCCTGTCGGACATCACAGATGTCACATCTGGTGTCCCACAGGGTTCAGTTCTAGGACCTGTCCTCTTCTTACTCTACATAAATGACATAAATAGGAACATCAAATCTCCTATACGCCTTTTTGCAGATGATAGTATTATATATCGTAAAATTTCTTCCAAAACCGACCATGAAATTCTCCAAACTGACCTTAGCCAACTCCAAACATGGTCAGACAAATGGCAAATGGAATTTAATGTATCTAAATGCGTCCACCTTCCAATAACAAACAAAACTAAACCCAGCACACACAAGTACTCGCTTTCTGGCCAGCCATTATCCACCGTATCCAGCCACTCATACCTCGGAGTAAAATTGGATTCCAAATTAACCTGGACAAATCACGTCACTGACATAACTTCAAAATCTTCGAAATGTTTAGGCATGATTAAACGAACTCTTGGCCCATGTAAACCCGAAGTTAAGCAAACAGCGTACAACATGCTAATCCGGCCAAAACTTGAGTACTCTTCACCCATATGGAATCCCCACACCTTTTCGCAAATTAAAAGCCTTGAAAGAGTGCAACACTCTGCTGCCAGATTTGTTAAAAATGATTACAGACGGAACACAAACCCAGCAGATCTAATTACTGCCCTTGGATGGCCAACCCTCGAACGAAGGCGCATTATCAAACAAGCCACTACCTTCTACAAAATTCTAAACAACATTATTGAGATCACCCCCCCTCCGGGCCTACTAACTCGCTCTCGAACCCGTGGACAATACATAGCCCCCAAGTGTCGTATAAATGCAATGGTCTTTTCATTTTATCCCAGAGCCATTCGCATATGGAATATGATTCCATCAAAAATTACCAACATAAAAAACCCAAAATCATTTCAAGAAGCTATTATGGAACTCCCTTTCACCACACCTCCTCACCTAAACTGCCTTTAAAACACAGTGCTCAGCGTAAACTTATCCATGGTGTGGGTATGGAGACTGTCTATGTGTGCATGTGGCAAGGCAGCGACAGTATCCATACACACAACCAACCTATTAATAAATTTCGTTAAACATCCTATACATAAAATAAATAAAACTATCAGATAAAACCATTTCAGCAACATTAATTATACTAGTCTTTTAATCGAACGTACCACCCACAGCGCATGCGCACAGTCCACCACAAACTCCTGCGTTAGCCCAAGTTTGGGCTGTTTGGAGTAAACCACTTGAGACTTGAGTTACAAACTGTTTTGTTCACAATGCATACACTACTGAAGTACATAGGACAATGCTATGACACTTGGTAGAATCATGCGCCTTGTCCGATCATTCACGTGACACCTTTCACATTCCTACTTAACGTTAGTATTGCTACACGTAATGGGGTTAACGGTGATCTTCAAAGCTCAACAAGGCGTCTGACCGACGTTGACACAGCGACAACAGTGTTCTAGTGTCTACTAACTTAGGTTGGACTTCGGTACATTGTTGTTTGCCATATAACATACATGACACGTGGAAAACGCATGATAACTGTAAACATACCCCGTATCGTCACCGATTCGTATCAATTCTACATATATCATTTGTATAAAGGTACCTCCTCAATTCGATTATTTCGTAAGTCTAATTTCAAATTCATTTTGCGAAAAGTCTAACCTGCCTAGTATCCACAGCAACATGCTAGCTCGTTTGTGCAAGTTTTGTATGAAGTTTTTGTGTGAAGACAAATGATTAAATTACTTAATGTTTGGTCAAACATTACTTGAAGTGAAAATAGAAACGCTGACAACTCACGAATGTCGCCCTTGGTGAAATATCGTAATTTTGTCATGTGATCGACGAGACGATGGAAGTCAAGCCCGTGATCGGCATTGACCCGCACAGTGTCTACCACACGTAACTTGGCTATAGACAATGGCTGCTAAACGCGAATGAATAATCATCGCGCTATAACTGTAGCGTGGCGAAATGCTTCCCAGAGAAGTCGAGTTGGTCTTGGAATGAACATGCCTGCCAAAGTGTGTAGTGTAAAGCGCTTTGAGCAGCCCAGAAAATAGGTCACCGCGCAATATAGGAACTTACTTTTTGTTTACTTTCCTTTTCAAATAATTATATTGATATGTCTTTGTACGTATTTGATGTATTTGGTCATTTGTGTATTTGACCTGCTTATTCTAACCTTTCTTTTCAAAGTGTAATAACTTCTGTTCATTCACAACATTTCATATCTTAAAAAGCAAACGATACTTCTAACATGAACACCAATGATACTTTGTTAAATGTAGCGCATATGAATTTTAAATAATATTTCATTTGCCCAAACTCGCCCACAGACTGACGCTCAAAGGTTTGGTTGAATAAAAATGAGTCTTAACTAGTAATGAGCTTAGCATCACATTCATTTTGTTAAGTTAGGCGCCCACCCTGAATTCAGACAAATGAAACGTTAAATGTTAAAGGTTGCTTGCATTCCATTTGAACCCAGAAGCCCCAAAAAGGCCCAACAAAGTCGGGGGGTCCTGCGCACGTTTTTGAAATAGTAGACAATGTAACAGGTATGTAAGTACCCACATTAGTAAAATACTATCGCTAAATAGCATAACAAAGATTTATTTTCCAAATATACAATTTGCAGGGATATTACAATTTGACATGTTCGTAATACATAAAGGGTAATATGTCAAATAAAAGCAAATTGATAAAATAAATTTTGCTACGTAATTCACGGAAAAGCCAAATAGTCAGTATATCTTAGTTCCATTTCGACAATATGAAAAATGTTGCCCACAAGGAGCAATGTCACTTCACTAAGACTTGGTCAAAATATTCATTTGTTATTTATCTCTAAAAAGGCAAAAACAATTGGGGGTTCCCGTGCAAATATTTGAAATAACGGAGTAAGTATGTAAGAGTTACGTCAGCAGAAGAATTAGCAAAACACCGTGCTCTCAACATGATCAGTCGCAACACGATATTTATTTACTATCCAAGTATAAACCTTGCAGGAATATTACAATGTGATATGTCCATATTACATAAAACATAATATGTGAAATATGTATTAAAATAGTAATATTAATTATTTCATATCATTTATTAAGTCGCTGAAAACATACATTTTAGCTCGATTTCGACGATATTCAATATTTCATTCACAAGGATTAAAGCTATTTCAGTCGTTTGAAAAGTTCTTGCTTCCCCAGATATTTGACGAGATACAGGGAAATGTGAGGCCAGTATGTTCAGGCTTTATATTAACAAATACATTGTTTTCAAAACTGTCTACAAGGATCCACCACTTGAATAACGTTTAGGTCATACAGTTGTTTGGTTCTTATTAATGTTCTTATATTTTTAATGTACCACTTAATGTACCATTTTCTTGGCATTATGGACGTAGTTTTAATCGTCAGTACAACGTTTGCGTTGATTTCATGATACGACTATGTAAGAGTGTGATGTGCCCAGACCGATGATTTCATGATACGACTATGTAAGAGCATGATGTGCCCAGACCGATGATTTCATGATACGACTATGTAAGAGCATGATGTGCCCAGACCGATAATTTCATGATACGACTATGTAAGAGCATGGTGCGCCCAGACCGATGGACAGTTATGTTGATTTAAGAGTAGGCGCACAAAGGCACGCACGCACGCACGCACGCACGCACGCACGCACGCACGCACGAACACACGCACGCACGCACGCACTCACGTTAAATGCAGACCTACTATTCGCGGATCTTTCTCTGACCTATCACATATTTACTTATGACATTCCATATGCATTAGGTGGCGTACCAGTTTGTTACGATTCGTTACTCGCATGGTGCCTGAATCCTAGAAGGAATTCTGTAATGGATCCTGCACGATAAGCTTTTCCTAAACTTAGGTAGATAACATCTCGCTCGAACAGTGTGAATTCGCCGTGTGACAATCGTGTGGTTCGTTCTGTCTTCGCTCGTGTCACCACATGTCCTGCCACCGCGGCCTACAGTCGACAATGCAGTCAACAAGATCGAGACGACACTTCTTGTGACATCGAGACAAGTCGTCGGGCATCTCAATGATGACACATTCGCATTCTTTAAGGCACACATCAATTAAACCATATCGCAGTTGTTCCTGCAGGACACTTCCTCATCGTTAGCCACAATCACCATGGCAACGCAGTATCATGGCAACAAGCCGACATTTCAACAATAAGACGACCTTCTTTCTATTTTGATTTCTACTTGTTGTGTCGTTTCAGCGTCACTTGATCATATATGGCTATATATGTCACAACTTGGTCTGATTTGTTCTTAGTTGTTTATAATGCATAGATAGCTTTTCAATGTTACATTGTGACACCTCTAAAGAATGTATTTTGAAAAAAAAACAGACTTTAGCTGGTCGATGATATATTTTCTGTCTTACAGCTACTTGAATATTAATTTGTTTAAAGTTTAGAGTGAATAACATTTCCGATCGTAGTAAAAACGCTGTATTGTCGAGTTTGTGATCATCTTCGGTTTGTTTGCAGGCGAATGAAACAACAGCGACTCTTCACTTGACAAGAACACGTTTAACCCGGTACA
This sequence comes from Lamellibrachia columna, assembly GCA_963662155.1. Taxonomy (NCBI): domain Eukaryota; kingdom Metazoa; phylum Annelida; class Polychaeta; order Sabellida; family Siboglinidae; genus Lamellibrachia; species Lamellibrachia columna. The sequence continues at coordinate 19,833,185 of OY759266.1, forward strand.
CGTTGTACCAGCTAAATCAGACAACAGGTTGTTGCTTCAGAACACGCCAAACAACTGAACAATTCATTACAAAGGATATTTGTTCAAATCTAGACAATGGTTACTCTCGGGAATGTCGCAACGCAAACATTTGCAATGACAACAACTCCTGAAATACAGGCGATAGGAGTAATGAACAACACGACACGTAGCGACATGTCGAACGTACGCCTGACGAATACATTCATCAAGGTAGCGTATGTATCGATTTCTTCTGTTGGCATTCTTGGAAACCTGATCGTGATCATGGTGATTTCAAGGAGTTCAATGATGCGCAAGACGTATACTAACGTATTCATCCTGAATCAGAGTTGCATCGACTTTATGGCATCATGTTGTATCATGTTAACAACGACAACGAGGACGTCGGTCGCGCACGATTTATCCGGAATTGTGGGCGAAATCTATTGCAGATTTTGGCTCAGTGACCTTCCACTGTGGAGCTTTCTAATATCGTCATCATACACATTAATAGTTCTGACCATTGAACGCTATATTGCAATTGTGTATCCACTGTTCCACTACAGTTCTTGTTCGAAGACAAGTGTTCTTGTGTTAGCCATCGCCGCGTGGTTTCCTGGACTAATATATATGTTGGGACTCCTCGTGCCCACTTCCGGTGTCATTGACGGTCGTTGTTACGTCATGACGCTCTTTGCCAGTCCCGCCTGGAAGAAGGTTTGTGGCGTGATGCTGTTCATATGTCAATATCTTATTCCCATTACCGTCTTTGTTACTTGCTACAGTAGGATCTTCGTGCAACTACGAAGTCGTGTGGCTCCTCAAACAGGATCCACAGGCAACGAGGCCGTGTCACTAAAAGCCCGCGCCAGACGCAACGTCCTGAAGACATTGGTGATCATCGTCATATGCTACATACTATGTAATTCGTGGAACCAATTCACGTTTCTTGCGTTTAATTTCGGCTACCCTGTCGACTTCACGAGTGCATTCTATAACTTCACCGTCATTGCGATGTTTGCCAACTCTTGCATCAACCCGATCATTTACGCGTTGAAATATGAGACATTCCAAAATGAGGCAAGGCGATTCTTCAGATGCGGGAAAAACACAACCATCTCAACAACAACATGACTTGTTATGTACGTCCTGCAGCTTTCTGCATCATAAAACTGTGCGCAGTGGAGTAACAATTTTCTTCTAATCACAGCTATTCAAATGTACTTATTCAACGCTTCGGCTACCATTGAGTTGGTAGAGTAGTAGACAGGCTTGTGTCATGTGCGTGCATTACAAAGTTGAATATGTCACTGGCATTTCGTAAATAATGTTTGTATATTATGAAAAATAGGGGACCACGGATACATTCTCGAAGACCCTTGTAGTAATATTAAGTATATCTGATTTAGCATAGTTGAATTCTACGTATTGGTTACGACTTTTTAAATAACTTAGTTAAATTAAACTTAAATTGATGTAATGCTATGTTCCTTATTCCAAAGTGGTTTAGTTTATTTTTGAGTATATTGTGATCTGAGCTGTCAAAAGCCTTTGGTAATTACATGATAGGATGTTGTTTTCTAAAATGGTATTGGTGCGCAAACACATTATTATGCTGTTCAAAATAATTATAGATTTGATTGTATAACGTTTTCTATATTTCTTTTAGATAATGTTTAACAGTGATATTAGTCTATGATAGTTGATATTCGATTCGTGATCTTTTTTTAAATATCGGAATTAATTTTACGATTTTAAGTTCATCTGGGATTATTCCTGTGTTCAATGATTGAATGTGATAAGGGTGAGATAATTTATTAATCCATGTATTAAATATTTTATGTGTTTTAGGAATGTACCATCGTAACCACAATTTGTTTTAATTGGGAGCGAATATATTATCTTGCTTACTGTTTCTCCCATCATTGAAATATACTACCGGAATATATTAAGTAATGTGTATGATTCATGTCACTGCTTGTTTCGATGTTGGTAACTAATTGTGAACCTGTATTAGTAAAATAAGGAGTTGAATTTATTGGCTATTTCCACACCATCGGTTATTTTGTAATTTTTACTTGGTTCAACACATGATTATATTGATCGTACTTCAGGTTTTCCGTACGTCATTCTTGTATCTTTATTAAACAGCTTTGTAAAATGCATTTTTTGTATGATACTTCTTTTTATAATTATGTTATATGGCGCCAGGTTTATATGATGCATGTAATAAATGGGGATATTGTGATTTGTGTATCTATACGTTTGATGGAGCCTGTTTTTAGTTGAATTTACTGTACCTCGAGTGATCCAATCTGAGTGTTTGCGTTTGTGTTTCCTGAATTTTACTAATTTGTCTGGCATGTGGATCTTCCCTGTCTGATTTGAGATATTTTTATGTTGTATTTGATTTATTTGTTGGGGCTTGTAAAATTGTTTTTGTGCCATTGAATATATATGTCTGATGTGGTTATTTCATGTTTTAGATTGGAAAAAGCCTTTTCAGTTTTCGACTAACTCTTACTAGCGTTGGTGTTGATGCTGTATGGTTTTTGCTTATAAAAATAAAAAATATTGTCGATGGTATGAGATTCGTTTATTTATATTTCCTGTGGCTGACTGTAGGATGCATGTAGGTATGTAGGATGCATGTAGGTATGTAGGATGCATGTAGGTATGTAGGATGCATGTAGGTATGCATAAAAAAAATTTTCAGTAAGAGAGCCACTTGAAATCTCGTTGGTTGTGTGATTTTAGGAAGAAAGCTGTTTTTTTGCCAGAATATAATAACATTAACTTAATAGTGTTGTTTCATTCATTTAAGTAAGTTATATTTGTCAAGTGTCCCATTTGTGTGGATATGCTATCATTGTGTAGTTATATTTTTGGATGTGCAGTAATAGACCCGCTTTTCTACATCTTTTTCCATGTTTTATGTAATTATAACCAGTCAATGTTCTTTGAGCAAATTTGACTTTGTTATTATATATAATCATCGGCGTTTACTTAATTATATTTAGCATATATACCGATTTGATGTTAGTGATATGCTGAAATGCTTTTCTTTTTGGTGTGCTAACATATTGAAATTGCTATTGTCATAATACGTGCACGAGGAATATTCTATACATTCACGTTGATCGGTTTGATCATTGTTTGTTTGTAGTATGATTAATTGAATTTTGATGTACACCGCCCCGGTGCTATAGCAGTAATTCATCATTCATTACATTGTATTGGAGAATAGATTGGTGGAACATTACTGAAACAAAAGTCGAAAACAGTAGGAAGTGGGACTGGCGGTGACTCGGATAGCGACGTAACAAGATTCCCTTGCACAAATGGATTCACTGGCATGGTGTTAACACAAAATGAAAGCTAGATTAATCCGCGCTCTTAATATGACGCTAAAAGCAATGTTACTAGTTCTAGGTTGTATGATCGTGACGAGCACCTCGAGCCGCACCCCCGGGGGGGGGTACTCCCTATACTGAGGTATACATGTATGTGCCGCGCAAATGCCCCTGTTTATGGCCATTCTTCTCTCTCTGTCCGAAGAAAAAATGTAAATTTTGTTTGTGCCCAAATTAAACCTGATAATTCTCTCTTTCATCGAAGAGGACATTTCCCAATGAAAACATTCCGCCCGGGCTTACCTTACACTTATAGATATTAGATCAATTGTTAAATAATTCTCTCTTGGTGACCATAAATTTCTTGATTTTTCTCTCTCTCTCTCCATGTGCTCCATGGGCTCTGGCGGCACACCCCCACCGCTTTGGTATGGTAGTACCCCCCTCCGGGGCGCACCACCAGGGTAACGTTGTGTGAACACCTCATATGCATCACAGCGATTTAACTCATAGTGTCCTACAAAGGAACGTGGTACGACTGTCCTCATAAGTAGTATGTGTGCAATTCTGAATCAGTAAAAATGTGCAGATTTTGGGTAAGCTTCTGATTGGTTGAAATTTGAAATGGAGCGTTCTGATTGGTCGTGCGCTTATTGCTACCAGGGGCGCCACTGTATAATCCCCTATTATCGCTCAAATGTGCAAATTTTGGGTAATCATCTGATTGGTCGAGAGCAGTTTCACCACCAGGGGGCGCCACGAGGTAATCCCCTATTATATCCCCTGAGGCACTGTTTTGCGGTAATATTGTCACCAGAGGGCGCTACGGATCAAGTGTGTCGACGGTTCTGATTCGTCGAGAGCCGTCACGTGACCTGTGACGTCACAGCTCTTCATTTGCATGTCACGTGACCTCTCTAAGGAGGCTGCCATCTTGTTTTGGGACCATGTTGTTTTGCGGTGATATTGTCGTAAGAGGGTGCTGCTACGAGTCAAACGTGTCGACGGTTCTGATGGGTCGAGAGCCGTCACGTGACTCACGACGTCACAGCTCTTCGTTTGTATGTCACGTGACCTCTCTATGGAGGCTGCCATGTTGTTTTGGTGCCATGTTGTTTTGCGATGATACGATCGCCAGAGGGCGCTACTACGAGTCAAACGTGTCGACGGTACTGATGGGTCGAGAGCCATCACGTGACTTATGACGTCACAGCTCCTCCCCTATTATCTAAAACGAGGAGATTTCGGGGCGCTGTTTTGCGATGATATGATCGCCAGGGACGCTACAGTTCAAGGTCAAAGGTCGGTGGCGAGCGTTCTGATTGGTCGAGCGTCCTATGACGTCACCTCGTCAAGTGTGAATACAATTGTCAGTTATGGTTAGTAACCCTAATTCTGTCGTCTGTAGCGAACCCTAATACGGACCCTGTAGGGTTAGTAACCCTAATGAAAGGTCAAAGGTCACCGACCTTTTGTATTTATACAATTACCAGTTAGGGTTAGAGTTAGTAACCCTAATTCGGTCGTCTGTAGTGAACCCTAATACGAACCCTGACCCTAACTCTAAAAGGACATGCAGTAGGAACGGTTGTGATGAAAGTGGCGGTTCGGATTAATACTGACGATTATGGCGCGCTTTTCGAGACGTGTCTGGGTACAGAACCGGTTCAAACCGGTTTCGTGTGTTTTTTTCTTCTTTTTATGGAACGTTCGATCGACGTCATGGAATTTTCCACGCTCACAAAAAGAAACACCATCCCGCATTTTCACCCTGCTAGTAGACTGAAACCTAGCGGACGAAAGTTCGTGCATGTGCGGGAAAAACGTAGCCGTGCATGTAAGCTATGCGACGCATATCGCATCGTTGCATTATATCGAGAACCTTTCGACGTATTTCGTTTCGCGTCGATATCTATATACCGACTATTTTACCACGAGTCTGCAAAAAACACCGCGAGGTCAAAAGGTCAAAAGGTCAAGGTCAACAAAACAAACACCGCCGCTTTCTGGAACGTTCGAACGAAGTCACAGCTTTTCACCCTAGCGGACGAAAAGTTCGTGCATGCAGCGGGAAAAACCCCGGAAAAACCCAGAAAAAGTGCATCGTCAGCAAACTTTCAGGGTAAACTGTAGGAGGTATGGGTAAATTGTAGGAATTATGGGTAAACTGTAGGAGTTATGGGTAACCTGTAGGAATTATGGGTAAACTGTAGGAGTTATGGGTAACCTGTAGGAATTATGGGTAAACTGTAGGAGTTATGGGTAAACTGTAGGAGGTATGGGTAAACTGTAGGAAGGCTTGTGCGCTTCCACTCGTCTTGTCTTTTTTGACACTGGTCAGTCGCTGTTGGTGGACATTGGCTTGTGCACTTCCACCCGTCTTGTCTTTTTTGACATTGGTCAGTCACTGTTGGTGAACTTTGGCATGTGCTCTCCCACTCGTCTTGTCTTTTTGACACTGGTCAGCTGCTGTTGGTGGACTTTGACTTGTGCGCTTCCACTCGTCTTGTCTTTTTCACACTGGTCAGTCGCTGTTGGTGGACTTTGGCTTGTACGCTTCCACTCGTCTTGTCTTTTTTGACACTGGTCAGTCGCTGTTGGTGGACGTTGGCTTGTGCTCTCCCACCCGTCTTGTCTTTTTTGACATTGGTCAGGTGCTGTTGGTGGACTTTGGCTTGTACGCTTCCACTCGTCTTGTCTTTTTTGACACTGGTCAGTCGCTGTTGGTGGACGTTGGCTTGTGCTCTCCCACCCGTCTTGTCTTTTTTGACATTGGTCAGGTGCTGTTGGTGGACTTTGACTTGTACGCTCCCACTCGTCTTGTCTTTTTGACATTGGTCAGTCACTGCTGTTGGACTTTGGCTCACTTGTGCGCTCCCACTCATCCCACTCGTCTTGTCTTTTTCACACTGGTCAGTTACTGTTGGTGGACTTTGGCTTGTGCGTTCCCACTCGTCTTGTCTTTTTGACATTGGTCAGTCACTGTCTGTGCAAAAGTGTATCGTCACCAAACTTTCGGGGTAAACTATAGGAGATATGGGTAAATTGTAGGAATTATAGGTAAACTGTAGGAGGTATGGGTAAACTGTAGGAATTATGGGTAAACTGTAGGAGTTATGGGTAACATGTAGGAATTATGGGTAAACTGTAGGAATTATGGGTAACCTGTAGGAATTATGGGTAAACTGTAGTTGAAAATTTACAAGTTGGAAGTGTGTAAGTAGAAATTTGTAACACGAAAGTTTATGATATGAAAGTTTGTGTTATGAAACTTTGCAATTTTGAAGTTTGTAAGTTGAATCTTGCAAGTTGGAAGTTTGTGATGGGAAACTTGGTGATATGAAAAGTTAATGTTTGGAAGTTTATGTTTTGAAAGTTTATGATATGAAAGTTTGTAAGTTGGAAGTTTGTGATGTGAAACTTGGTGATATGAAAAGTTTATATTATGAAGTTTGTAAGTTGGAAGTTTGTGATGTGAAACTTGGTGATATGAAAAGTTTATGTTATGAAAGTTTGTAAGTTGGAAGTTTGAAAGTTGGAAGTTTGTCATGTGAAACTTGGTGATATAAAAAGTTTATGTTTGGAAGTTCATGTTTTGAAAGTTTGTGTTATGAAATTTTTTTAGTTGGAAGATTGTAACATGAAGATTGAAAGTTGGAAGTTTGTAAGTTGAAAATGTACATGTTGGAAGTGTGTAAGTAAAAATTTGTAACATGAAAGTTTATGATATGAAAGTTTGTGTTATGAAACTTTGCAATTTTGAAGTTTGTAAGTTGAATCTTGCAAGTTGGAAGTTTGTAATGGGAAACTTGGTGATATGAAAAGTTTATGTTTGGAAGTTTATGTTTTGAAAGTTTATGACATGAAAGTTTGTAAGTTGGAAGTTTGAAAGTTGGAAGTTTGTGATGTGAAACTTGGTGATATGAAAAGTTTATGTTATGAAAGTTTGTAAGTTGGAAGTTTGAAAGTTGGAAGTTTGTGACGTGAAACTTGGTGATATGAAAAGTTTATGTTTGGAAGTTCATGTTTTGAAAGTTTGTGTTATGAAATTTTTTTAGTTGGAAGACTGTAACATGAAGATTTACAAGTTGGAAGTGTGTAAGTAAAAATTTGTAACATGAAAGTTTATAGTATGAAAGTTTGTGTTATGAAAATTTGCAATGTTTAAGTTTGTAAGTTGAATCTTGTAAGTTGGAAGTTTGTGTGGAAGTTTGTGATATGAAACTGGGTGATATGAAAAGTTTATGTTTGGAAGTTTATGTTTTGAAAGTTTATGATATGAAAGTTTGCAAGTTGGAAGTTTGAAAGTTGGAAGTTTGTGACGCGAAACTTGGTGATATGAAAAGTTTATGTTTGGAAGTTCATGTTATGAAATTTTGTGTTATGAAAATTTGTTAATTGGAAGATTGAAGTTTGGAAGTTTGTAACATGAGGTTAGAAAGTTGAAAATTTATGAGTTGAAAATTTACAAGTTGGTAGTGTGTAAGTAGAAATTTGTAACATGAAAGTTTATGATATGAAAGTTTGTGTTATGAAACTTTGCAATTTTGAAGTTTGTAATTTGAATCTTGCAAGTTGGAAGTTTGTGATGGGAAACTTGGTGATATGAAAAGTTAATTTTTGGAAGTTTATGTTTGAAAGTTTATGATATGAAAGTTTGTAAGTTGGAAGTTTGAAAGTTGGAAGTTTGTGACGTGAAACTTGGTGATATGAAAAGTTTATGTTTGGAAGTTCATATTTTGAAAGTTTGTGTTATGAAATTTTTTTAGTTGGAAGACTGTAACATGAAGATTGAAAGTTGGAAGTTTGTAAGTTGAAAATTTACAAGTTGGAAGTGTGTAAGTAAAAATGTGTAACATGAAAGTTTATAGTATGAAAGTTTGTGTTATGAAAATTTGCAATTTTTAAGTTTGTAAGTTGAATCTTGTAAGTTGGAAGTTTGTGTGGAAGTTTGTGATATGAAACTGGGTGATATGAAAAGTTTATGTTTGGAAGTTTATGTTTTGAAAGTTTATGATATGAAAGTTTGCAAGTTGGAAGTTTGAAAGTTGGAAGTTTGTGACGCGAAACTTGGTGATATGAAAAGTTTATGTTTGGAAGTTCATGTTATGAAATTTTGTGTTATGAAAATTTTTTAATTGGAAGATTGAAGTTTGGAAGTTTGTAACATGAGGTTAGAAAGTTGAAAATTTGTGAGTTGAAAATTTACAAGTTGGTAGTGTGTAAGTAGAAATTTGTAACATGAAAGTTTATGATATGAAAGTTTGTGTTATGAAACTTTGCAATTTTGAAGTTTGTAATTTGAATCTTGCAAGTTGGAAGTTTGTGATGGGAAACTTGGTGATATGAAAAGTTAATGTTTGGAAGTTTATGTTTTGAAAGTTTATGATATGAAAGTTTGTAAGTTGGAAGTTTGTGATGTGAAACTTGGTGATATGAAAAGTTTATATTATGAAGTTTGTAAGTTGGAAGTTTGTGATGTGAAACTTGGTGATATGAAAAGTTTATGTTTGGAAGTTCATGTTTTGAAAGTTTGTGTTATGAAAATTTTTTAGTTGGAAGATTGTAACATGAAGATTGAAAGTTGGAAGTTTGTAAGTAGAAAATTTACATGTTGGAAGTGTGTAAGTAAAAATTTGTAACATGAAAGTTTGTGTTATGAAACTTTGCAATTTTGAAGTTTGTAAGTTGAATCTTGCAAGTTGGAAGTTTGTGATGGGAAACTTGGTGATATGAAAAGTTTATGTTTGGAAGTTCATGTTCTGAAAGTTTGTGTTATGAAAATTTGTTAGTTGGAAGATTGCAGCGACAGCAGCAGCATTGGTCATTAACAGGGTCGTTAATAAGGTTCGAAGAGGCTAACGAACACAACACGATGTCGTACGAGTGCACACGTGTTTTATTGAACGACACAAACAGCATGACGATACAACGAGGATAGCATGTAATATCGCTAAGACGACTTACGGATGTTTACCATCAAGCCAGAGGCTTGAGGGTGATGATGATGATGATGATGATGAGACAACTTACGGATGTTTACCATCACGCCAGAAGTCACGAGCTTACGAGTGTTTACCACCGCGCCAGAGGCTCGAGAGTGACGACTTACGGATGTTTACCATCACGCCAGAGGTCGCGAGCTTACGAGTGTTTACCACCGAGCCAGAGGCTCGAGAGTGATGACGATGATGATGATGATGAAACGACTTACGGATATTTACCATCACGCCAGAAGTCACGAGCTTACGAGTGTTTACCACCGCGCCAGAGGCTCGATAGTGACGACTTACGGATGTTTACCATCACGCCAGAGGTCGCGAGCTTACGAGTGTTTACCACCGCGCCAGAGGCTCGAGAGTGATGACGATGATGATGAGACGACTTACGGATGTTTACCATCACGCCAGAGGTCACGAGCTTACGAGTGTTTACCACCGCGCCAGAGGCTCGAGAGTGACGACTTACGGATGTTTACCATCACGCCAGAGGTCGCGAGCTTACGAGTGTTTACCACCGCGCCAGAGGCTCGAGAGTGATGAAGGTGACGATGATGATGATGATGATGAGACGACTTACGGATGTTTACCATCACGCCAGAGGTCACGAGCTTACGAGTGTTTACCACCGCGCCAGAGGCTCGATCGATGTGCGATAGTACAGTCTACCTCGCCGCAACTGTTTAATCCAATCAAACACGCGGCAATCGTTAGCTACTAAATCGGTACCGAACAGGTTGATAAAAGTTCTCGTCGGAAAACCGTTACAACGAAACAATACATAAGCTATGCAATATTATCCACAAACGTTAGAAAGAGGACTCTGAAGTCTCTTTCTATTACGAGTCCACTTGGAACAATGTTCGTTCGTGAAGGTGCGAAATGCAGCGTGTCGTGGCGACAGGTCGTACGAGCAAAAATAATCGTCGCATTCGTCGGCATATAGGTACAGCGCTATTCAATGTTCGCGTCTATCACTTCCAGTTTTGACACGGTGTAGTTCACATACGCATCCTTCACCCGTTTCTTAATGGTCACCATGACACGGGCCCCTCGCAGTGGCGAGAGTGAAGCGTATCGCTCTTCCATCGACGTCATACTAACGTATGTGTCGGCACTAAATCCCAACACCTTTGCTGCTGTTTCATTGAATACGGTTGTCCAACACTCTATTCCCAGCCAATCTGATAACAGGATCCGCAAGGCGAATCTGTACACGGGAACTGGTTGCCATTGATGAATTGGACAAAAGCAGTCATTGTTTTCCGGGTGCATACCTTTGAGACAGTGCGGACACGATGCGTACACGACGTATTTATCTTGTGTGGCGCAATTTAGTATTGTTAACGGACGAGTAAATGTATACGTCCCGTTACTCGCTTCCGACTGGAGCTGTGACAGGTTGATCGGAGACTGAACATCGACGGTACGCTGCGTGGCCATGGTGTTGAATCGAAGTGCACTGTAGACATCGGAGAACGATTGTGATGGCAGTTCTAGCAACGGCTCTGTTTATATAGTATGTCGCTTCTACTACTGATGACGCACTTTCCGACTACAACAATCGTTTTAGATGTAGACTGAATAGACAACACAGCAGGTGAAAATGTTCTTTGAAAGTTCGGGATCGTAACTCCAGCGGAATTCGGGAACTCTCATGACAGGAACCAAAGCATCACCTTGAAACACTGATTGGTCAGGTCTAACATCACGGATCCATATCTTGTATGTAACAGACAGTACCTTAACCTGATCAAAGTTATCATACCAGCGAGCACGAAGTTGGTACGGAAACTCCGCAAACGAGAACTTCGAATTAAAGCAAGTCCACTCTCCTGCACCAGCAACGAAATAAGATCCATGATGTTCATCACGAATATAGCAGTGTGCACTACGACGAAAGGTTCTACCACGTCTCCTCTTATAAGAAATTCACCGTCTATAACGCTTGCGAACACCAAACCTACGACGGTGATTATAACGAGTACGAACACGTTGCCTAGCACTACGTCAATAGACCGTACGACCGGCGTGCATCGTCTTTTTTTTTTACACGTCCACCGGACCCGTGCTCACTCCGTTCTCGTGCACCACACGTTTGGCATAGAAGTAGGTGAGAGCCGCTCGTTCCTGCACGTACGTGAATACCGACGAGCGATGCACCCGAAACCCGCGGTTCTTTCCACTTCCGCTCCGACGGTTTGCGAGCACCTCCAGGAACGCGTCCTTGTTGATGGCGTTGTGACGCTTGCTCAGTCCTTTGGTGCTGTACTTGTCGCTGGCATCGAAATATATAGTACGTTTTGCTGCACAACCCCACGAACCCGTCACCGGACCACTCGACCTTGAACAGACCCGGTGTCCTCTTGTCATACGCCTTGCGCGCCTTATAGCACGCCTCGTCACCGACCCTATGACGATCGGCGAGTCGACAGCGCACGTACTCGTTCTGATGTTCGTCGCAACATTCGGACGGCAACCATTCGGATCGATGTCGGAAATAATGTTCTCGTAGTTCCGGGGTCACGAGGTCGTCGACGGACTCGCCGGCCAAGGCCAAATAGGCGGAATCTGTATCCATCTCGCAGTATTGAGGACGCTCCAGATACCTGTCGATAAAGTCGTAATAGAACTGCAACATGCGCATCTTGGCGTACTGCAGAACGAAGAACCCCACGTGTACGGGCAGGGCGTACGTGACGGTTTTCTTGTTCATCGCTATCTCGTACGCATCGTCGACGACGTCGTCGAGTTGTCGGAACCGTCTATCGTTGACCATGAGCGATGCCGCCTTCTCCGTGCAGTATTTCACGTCTTCCCGTAACCGGAGTTCCCCAGCAACTTCATGGTGTCTGCGATGATGGTCTTGTGCGGGTGGACGTCTCCTTCGCGTCGGGCCGTGGACACTGCCCACGAGCATACGCCGCGGAGTCGTCATGACGTCGTGCTCTTCGGCGTATCGGCGCATGAAAGGTCCGAGATCGTCGCGGGTCAGACGGATGTTTTTAAACACGGGCTGCATCTCGGCAAAGTGTTCGCGCAATGCTTCCGGTACGCAAACGTCACATTCGATCAATCCGAATATGGTTCCGTCACGCACGCCTCTCGGGATCTGTTGCGACGTCATCGTCCACCGCACGTGGCGTCGTCGCGGAAAGGCGGCATCCAGACACTTTTTTTACGACCGGATCTCTTCTCGTCTCTTTCCACTCGCATTCCCACAACTCGACGACCTTGACAAAGTGACGTAGGTAGGCGGTGTTCTTTCGGGTCTCGTCGAGCAGTTGGGCCATGGGTTTCCCGTTGACGGCGTTCGTTTCTAGACCCAAGCACGGGTGACCGTGGTAGAAACATCCGTGGAACTGATACGCCGTGTTCGTCTCGCTGCACCACCCGTCCACCGGAAGTTTTCCTATCCGCTTCTCTCGACCGTTGACTTGATGGCGGATGGCGCGCCCCGTCCGTTCGGCTTCCCATGTCAGCCATTCTGAAGCCATCTGGCCGTGGAGTTGTGCCGATTCGGGACGGAAGTTGTTTTGTTCACGGCGTCGGCTGTGCCACCCAGTCAGCATGTCTTGTGATATTGCCCAGAGGTAAAGGGCATTGGCATCGTAGCCAACAACGGCCTGGCACAGCCGACTGGCGTTACCGTAATCGCTCTGACGGATCTTAGTGACTCCTTTCTCGTGATAGCGGTGAAAAACGAGCGAAGGTCCACCGACGACGTGATCTTTGACGAGATGATGAAGATCTTTATTCTTCTCGTTGAACAGCGTAAAGTACGTCTTCTCCGGAAGATCGTTAAACAGGTAGAGCAAGGTCAGACCGGGTACGCTGATCCCCTGCTTGAACATGTCTATGCCGCGTTGTTGGTAGAAGGCGAACTGTCTGTCGAAGGCTTGTAGAAAGGGAACCACGTCTCTGTTGTTGTACCAGACGAGAAAGTCTCGCAAGGTCGTCATGCCGTTATCGCGCCAGGCCTCTTGACAACCGACGTAATCCTCGTCGGAAATACCCTCGTTCTTCAATTGACCGAAGAAGGCTTCTTTCGGTGGAAGTGTGGTATCGTCGAGTCTCTCCAGACAGTCCATATATTCGTACGGGAAAAACCCTTTTGTTATTTTACAACCGTACGCTTTCATATATTTGTCGTAGCTGAATCCCGGGGCTATGTAATTGGTCATGTCTAGGAATTTTAGCTTATCGGTCGACAGACACATGAACGTGTTGTTGCGTTTGATGACAAAAAACGACCCGATGCCATCGTTCTCTTCTTCTTCTTCTTCTTTGTCGTCCTGTTCCATTTCTTCTTCTTCTTCCTCTTTCTTTGACAGGAAGTAGGGAACGAGGAACTGTTTGACGGCATTGAGATCGTATTTCCCAGAATTAAAGCCGATGACAGGTAATTTATGAAGCCAGTCGTGAAGTTGTTTCATCAGCGTTTTATACGGGTTGCTCGGTTGACGAGATTCCTCGTCGAGATTCCTGATCGTGCATTGCGCAATGTTTCGTCCCAATTCGATCGTTCTTTTACCAGTCGAGCTAGCACGTCTTCGTAAGAATTTTTTATGTTTTCGTAGGCGGCGTCACTCATCGATTGCAAGATGTCCATCATGGCGCTCAGCAATTTGTTGGTGTCTCCATCAGTGACCAGACATTGCACTTGTTCGTGTCCCGGCACGTTGGACGCCACGCTGACGCTCAACGGAACGTGGCGTGCCACCCACTTGACTTTGTTACTATCCGACGGAAGTTGCTTGGTGTCAAAGTAACATTCAAAATCAAAGGTGGCTCGGTACGGGTAGTACCGCAACGATTCGGGGACTCGGATGTACTCGTCGTCCAGACGTTCGAACACCGACGGAGTCGAATGGTACACGCCGCCGGGATAGATCCGACGCACACCTCCCGTGCATTTGCGTTCGTGTCGGATCAGCCAACATGCGTTTTTCCATAAGCTCTCGCCGCACTTCCGGCACTTATAGGAATGGCAGTACATTTGAATGTTTTGTATGTACGAAAAGTGTGTCTCGTGAAGATTGAGATACATCGTGTCAGAATAATGGCACAACGATCGACGGACGAGTTCTGCGGTCTTCTTTCCGTCGTCGTCATCATCAGACTCGACGAGTTTATAAACGCACACGTTCGTTTGGAAAGTGGTCTCTATACGATAGAGATCATCGAGTGTGACTCCGGCAAATTCTTCCATGCGTACATCGTCATCCTGTTTGTACGTCTCGTAAAGTTTTGTAACGGCAGATTCCAAATGATAGCGGTCACTACCTCGATGAAGAGCTAAGCATCTAAAGACGCACAAATTATCGTTGTACCTCTTGTCATTGTTGGGCTCTCTTTCCAAGCCGATTACGGCTTTGTTCTTCCTTATGTATGTCGGCAGAGGAGTCATGGCTACACATCCAATTGGGTGGTTTATGATTTTATTAATAAAAAAAGTCACATTGGTCACCAACTCGCAAACCCATTGCGAGTCGGGTCTCTGGCTTAACGCCCACTGCAAGATGTCATTTTGTTTTATACGTTCAAGAAACTCGTCGAAATCACCACGGTCGGTGATGAGACTGGGTTCGTCCAGGTATCGACCGCAGCAATTGCAGGATGAATGATAGTACCTATAACATCCTGTGTTTTTGTTTTTCAAAACAAACCCATAACTCAAGTTGATTTTGAAAGCATTCGTCTGTTCATTAAACATGGTGATTAAAGGAGGTTCTAGGATGCTCGTGTCTAGACTGCATAGTCTAAAATTTACCCTGGTCTGGAGAGGACCTCTGGATACGCGTGTCCTAATGCAGGACCATTTGTTGCGGACGACTTCTAACAAATCTGTTGACAGAGCGTCGGGAAATGGAAATCGCTCGGGCGGAGCGATGGGATCTTCGCTAATGAAAGGGTGGTGGGGTGTAGTATCTTCCCTTTTCGCTCTTTTCGGCAATGGTGGTGAAACGATACATGTCGTTTCATGCCTTTGTAAGGTGTAATGATTTGCGAATACCTTACCACATTTTATGCATACTGATGGTGGCGAAACGGTGGTGGTGGAATTACACGCCGTTCTTTCATGTCTCAGCATATGATGCTTTTTTCCAAACACTTTGTTGCATTTTGAACATGTGTATTTCATCGTTGCTGGTGATGCGTCGAAATAGGTGTGCAAAAATCGGACAACGATTGTGATACAAACAAAGATAATATATAATAGATACTTACAAAACTTGGGGGCAGCCGTGGCCTAGTGGTTAAGGTGTTGGACTCTAAATTCGAGGGTTGTGAGTTCAAGACCCATACTGGGCACGGGTTCGTTTTCGAAGCTTAGGCAATTTCGTTTACCCTACTTTGCCTCAGTCTACTCAGCTGCAAATGAGTACAAACACTGTTTGGAAGGAACCTGCGATGGACTAGTGTCCAGTCCAGGAGAGTCAGTATAAACTGCACTCTAAGTTGCTTCGCACTACAGAAACCAGGTTTAAGCACTGGCCATATAAGCCTTCATGGCTTCCTAAGGCGTAATGCCTGGGGGATGACTTTACCTTACTTACAAAACTTGCTACCGTCGCGGCATCTCGAAGTGCTCTGTAGTGTTAAGTCGAAGTGCTCTGTAGAGATCGAAGAACGGTTGTGATGGCAATTGCAGTAGAGGCTCGGTTTATATAGCCTGCGCTACTGCTGACGGTGCACTTTTTTCTTGGGTTTTTCCCGGTTTGAACCGGTTTCATCCGGTTTGAACCAGTTTTAACCGGTTTGAAACGGTTTGAACCAGTTTGAACCGGTTTGAACCGGCTTGAACCGGTTCTGACGTACAGCACGCGCGTAGCATGCAGAACAATACCAAATAAGGACATGCAGCTGGACACATTTCGCGGGAAAACTGGTTTGACCTTGACCTTTTGACCTTTAGACCTCGTGATGTTTATGGAAAATTCCATGACTTCGTTCGAACGTTCCAGAAAGCGACGGAGTTTGTTGACTTTGACCTTCGCGAAACGACATACGTCGAAAAGTTCTCGATATAATACAACGATGCGATATGCGTCTTATAGCTTATATGCACGGCTACGTTTTTCACACTGGATGCACGAACTTTCGTCCGCTAGGTTTCAGTCTGCTAGCTGGGTGAAAAGGCGTGACTTCGTTCGAACGTTCCAGAAAGCGGCGGTGTTTGTTTTGTTGACCTTGACCTTTTGACCTCGCGGTGTTCTTGCAGACTAGTATCATTATAGACGATACGTAGGTGTCGACGCGAAACGATATACGTTCTCGATATAATGCAACGATGCGATATGCGTCGCATAGCTTACATGCACGGCTTCGTTTTTCCCGCTGCATGCACGAACTTTCGACCGCTAGGTTTCAGTCTACTAGCAGGTTGAAAATGCGGGATCGTGTTTCTTTTCGTGAGCGTGGAAAATTCCATGACGTCGTTCGAACGTTCCAGAAAAGAAGAACAAAACACACGAAACCGGTTTGAACCGGTTCTGTACCCAGACCCGTCTCGAAAAGCGCGCCATAATCGTCAGTATTAATCCGAACCGCCACTGTCATCACAACCGTTCTTACTGCATGTCCTTTTAGAGTTAGGGTCAGGGTTCGTATTAGGGTTCACTACAGACGACCGAATTAGGGTTACTAACTCTAACCCTAACTGGTAATTGTATAAGTACAAAAGGTCGGTGACCTTTGACCTTTCATTAGGGTTACTAACCCTACAGGGTCCGTATTAGGGTTCGCTACAGACGACATAATTAGGGTTACTAACCCTAACTGACAATTGTATTCACACTTGACGAAATCTCCTCGTTTTAGGTAATAGGGGAGGAGCTGTGACGTCATAAGTCACGTGATGGCTCTCGACCCATCAGTACCGTCGACACGTTTGACTCGTAGCAGCGCCCTCTGGCGATCGTATCATCGCAAAACAACATGGCACCAAAACAACATGGCAGCCTCCATAGAGAGGTCACGTGACATGCAAACGAAGAGCTGTGACGTCGTGAGTCACGTGACGGCTCTCGACCCATCAGAACCGTCGACACGTTTGACTCGTAGCAGCGCCCCCTGACGACAATATCACCGCAAAAAAAAAACATGGTCCCAAAACAAGATGGCAGCCTCCTTAGAGAGGTCACGTGACATGCAAATGAAGAGCTGTGACGTCACAGGTCACGTGACGGCTCTCGGCGAATCAGAACCGTCGACACACTTGATCCGTAGCGCCTTCTGGTGACAATATTATCGCAAAACAGTGCCTCAGGGGCGATAATAGGGGATTACCTCGTGGCGCCCCCTGGTGGTGAAACTGCTCTCGACCAATCAGATGCTTACTCAAAATCTGCACATTTGAGCGATAATAGGGGATTATACAGTGGCGCCCCTGGTGGCAATAAGCGCACGACCAATCAGAACGCTCCATTTCAAATTTCAACCAATCAGAAGCTTACCCAAAATCTGCACATTTTTACTGATTCAGAATTGCACACATACTACTCTCATAAACCAACTCTGCTTTCAAGTTTCCTTTGCCACTTTCAGGAGATATAAAAGAGGTCGTATGTATGATCGGGCAAGCGGCTCGACCGGTTCGGGAATGAAAAACTCCAACAATGTTGCTCTCATCGTCTGCTTTTTATTTTTTTGACCAAAGCTTAACCGTTCTTGGTTTGATGCGGTCACATGCCTCGTCATCGCATTTTGGACACAATCTTCTGCTGGATCTGTTCCCCGGTGAATAGGAATAGGTCAACCAATCATAAGGCGTATAACATTGTTCAATTCACGAGTCTACCAATCAAACACGAAGAATAAACAGTTGCTGATCTCATCACTTGAACACCTGATGGTATATATTGCAACACTGTTACAGACTGGAAAAGTATACAAAATGTTACAAGTGACCAATAGGGCCTGTCAGTTTTAGCTGTGCAGTCCACTGGCGACCTCGGCTGTATTTACATAATTGACATAAATGGTATAAATTGTTCTGGTTTCCGACCGACGAAAATATGTTAAAGGTGAGTGAGAAGTTTTATATCTAAGAATGTTCACGGTAATCGTTTGAGTGCTGGTAACAACTGGACCCTAACTGGATACCATGTAATATCGCTCGCCCACCGTCTGTCTTCTACTGCTAATGCAGAATATTTATATACAATGCTCATTTAAATCATGTATATTTAAAAGATGAATAGTTACAATCAATAGTGTGCTACAATCTTATGATAGAAATGGAGAGAATTGAAGTGTAAACTTATGTGTACTCTCCCATGTTACATTGGTTTGTTTACCCACGCACGCACGCACGCACGCACGCACGCACGCACGCACGCACGCACGCACGCACGCACGCACGCACGCACGCACGCACGCACGCACGCACGCACGCACGCACGCACGCACGCACGCACGCACGCACGCACGCACGCACGCACGCACGCACGCACGCACGCACGCACGCACGCACGCACGCACGCACGCACGCACGCACGCACGCACGCACGCACGCACGCACGCACGCACGCACGCACGCACGCACGCACGCACGCACTATTCCTCTTTTATATAGCAATTATTTGTATCATACTGATAAAGCACGTATAACTAATGCATAAAAATACCAAAAGCCAATACGATACGTATTTTAATACACTTCTCAGATTAAAAAAAAAAATTTAAAGTGAAAATATTTGTACAGTTTCTTAATGCAATACGTAGGCCATTCCAAATCTTAACACTAGCGATAGAAACACATTTAGCCCTTAGTGTTGTATGATTTTGTTTGATTTGCCTTGTGTTGAGCAAACTATCTTCATTAAACTATTTGTCAAACATAACATGCTAGGTCCACAGCTTTAACCCAAATATATGGCATTTAAAGCAGGCCTCTAAGATATGAATTTAAAACAACAAAATGAACATGTTAGTGAAAATACAATGATTAGACTATGTTAATAAGAATTGTTAAACAATTTAATACGGTACATATCAATAATTATATTTGTTTATACAGGTATATATATATATATATATATATATATATATATATATATATATATATATATATATATATATATATATATATATATATATATATATATATATATATATATAATATATATATACACAAATCTTAATTTAACATATATATATATATAATATATATATATATATATATATATATATATATATATATATATATATATATATATATATATACTGTGGAACATCGTCAATCCGGACACATTGGTCCCCAGTAATTATATCCGGATTAATGAGCTTTCCAGATAGATGATTCATGCACACAACGGTGAGTATTGGCATTTGGAGATCCTGTGATGTGAAATCCAGATGACAT
The DNA here is from genome assembly GCA_963662155.1 of Lamellibrachia columna. Classification (NCBI taxonomy): domain Eukaryota; kingdom Metazoa; phylum Annelida; class Polychaeta; order Sabellida; family Siboglinidae; genus Lamellibrachia; species Lamellibrachia columna. The sequence goes on from OY759266.1 coordinate 19,852,906, forward strand.
GGTTTCCAGATTATCAGCATCCAGATTAATGAGGTTACACTACACTATTATATTACAAACCAATAATATTGACATTTACTGTACTGTAGAAATAACGAAAGCTGAACTTTTATGTGTGTAGTTCAAACAATAGAAATGAATACATTACAAAGGTTGAAATAAGGGGAACCAATTATACCCATACTTCTAAAATATGCTTAGGTTTCTTGCAAGCCCCCACGCTCAAATCTAATGCATAATTATAACGAATAAATATTACAAATCCTTTCAAATTCAACCTAAACTATTTTGGCTATGGAATTATCTGACTCCCATATTATATAGCCTTATTACAATCCATGCCTTGCATATAAAACACATACACGAATACACTGAAACAAACATTATACTAAATTCTTAATTATTTATACCTAGTTTGGACAATTCTCTGTACATAAATTGTCGGTCATCTTGCACGACCGGGTGACACAAGGCCCTAAATGTGGAATTACAAAATTATGTTTATTAATTATTTAAAGTAACAGTATTTTGACAGTTGTGTTCTCTCGTCTTCCATAGTTAAATTGCCTAAAATGTTGATAATTTTTCTGGAAATTAAAATAATAATAATCTGTACACTGGTCTTCGGTGAGGATACAGTTCCCCAATTGGATGTGTCTCCCTCGGTATTCGTGACTTGGGATGTTTCAGCCAAGCACACTTGATGTCCGTCTTACTGACATGTCGATATCTAGAAACATGTTGTAACTTATTAATATTAAACAACACGTCAATGCATTCATGATTGTAATTGCTTTACTTGAAATGAAATCAGTTGCTTCCGCAGCCCATGGACATAAAGACATTTGACTGGATTGTCCAAACATTACCATCTCCCTGGATGTTTAGTTTTATTTGCCCTACCATTTCAACCCTACCTATACAGTCCCTCTGGGTATGTAGTCTGACCACCCCCAATGTTTGACATCTACCCACCCATACAGCAGAGCAGCTGCTACGTGGTGGCACTTGTACATCCTTAGGGGACACTCGCATGTTGACGTGTTGATGCCGTATGCAGTATTGAGATCAATCTGAAACAATAAATTAGTTGATAAGGGACATATATAACTGTCAAAAATAGTTCAGGAATATGAATATTTTGGACTGCTGTAAATTAACATAACAGATAATGAATAATAACATAAAAATACCACAATAAATACCAATATAACTCATACCCTCTCAGATAAATACTAAATATATTTAGTCA
>OY759266.1:19859157-20001657 GCA_963662155.1 Lamellibrachia columna
GTCAGGCTTGGTAATCTTGAATAATCTCGTCGAAACAACGCCACGTGCGGGATTCGTAAACGCGCATGTCAATGATGTGTTCTAGGTCCGTGGACTAAACATATAATCACTTATCAATGTTGTCTGCTTGCAAATGTTCCAACGGCACTGTGATACCGAAATCACGGTGATAAATTAAACGATACGTTCTAATATCGTTCGGTATCCAGTTCTTGGGACTGTTCAAAGCGCTATACACTTCATATCCAATATACCTGTTAATTCAAACACCAGCTCAACTTCTCTGGGCAGCGGACATCCACGCTGCAATTACTGCGGAAAGACTATTCGTTCACATATTCACTGTCTGTGGAACCAGGGCAACCTAGACTACAAATGACGTATTTAGGGAGGCCGGCATACACATAACCAACGCAAAGTCTCGAACATACGTGTTATTTTATTAGAAACGGTACAAGTTTAATAAACAATGGCCAAAGTATGTTACATAAGTTTAGTTTGGACGCAAATAGCATGACCATATCCTATTGGCAAGTATGGGAATTGGTGTATGCAAACATATCTTCATTTGGTGAGCGAATATTGCTCACGAAATGAAGATACTGCGTGTTCAACAAGGTTTTCATAGTGATATTCCTAACAGGAATTACGATAGTCTAATGTTTTTGGAAAGAGGTACATATCATTTCGCACAATAATGCATTCATGATTGCTGCTCTAAATTCATTTTAAACCTTACTTATTATGTGAATTCTAACTGCTAAAGTAAGCTTATGAAATAGGAAACCAACTAACAGAACTGGTCAAACTCGAGTCCTTGTCTCGAAGATTCCACTCGAAGCATGTGTCTCCATAATACACAACTCTAGCGTACACTTTCGAAGACACAACACGCGTTTTGGAGACTTGAATCGGTTGTCTCCGTCGAATATAACGTGCGAACCAACCGTCACTCCCAGGTCGATGAGCCAATCAGTGATTCAAATAATAAACGTGTCCTCGTGCAAGGTGTTGTTCGTATCACCGAAACCCAGCTGACGCCATCGATTTTTACGTATCATCTGAATATTAGACACGTTGGGCGTTGATTAATTGCCACTTTTGGTCTGTAAATTTTTAATAACGATACTAATTATCGATACTCACACAAAATCCGACCTTTTGTTGAAACACATGTTCGGATGGTAGCTGGAAATTAAAATATAATTACTTGTGTTTTACATTCTTCATAAAGCATTCAGCCGGATACCATGAGAGACTATTCATTCACATTTTCCATCATTGTCAGTGATGTATATATATATATACATATATAAAAAAAAAAAAAAAAAAAAAATATATATATATATATATATATATATATATATATATATATATATATATATATATATATATATATATATATATATATATATATATATATATAAAATATATATATATATATAAAATATATATATATATATATATATATATATACACACACACACACACACACACACACACACACACACACACACACACACACACACACACACACACACACACACACACACACACACACACACACACACACACACACACACACACACACACACACACACACACACACACACACACACACACACACACAAATATGAGGCAATGTGGAGTAAAGGAAGTTGCTCAAACTTCGAAACGGCAGCTGGAGGATTCGAAACCGGGTTCGCTCCACTGAGAGTTCTAACCACTGCGCTTCACAATAGTAGATCAGATACTGAACAGCAGTTTTATCTGTCTTGTGTTATGTGATGTTGGAAATAATATTGTATTATATACTCAACTCGAATCATCGACTTCTAAAGAAAGACTCGACTCGAGTTACTGACCCCAAAATCTCGACTCGAACCTGAAACTTAATGACTCGATTTATACTAACACTGTGGTTTTGTTGCACATTGCTATTTGGTTTTGGCATATTATATGGACGCCTCAATTTACAGCGCTAAAACCTGATTTGATCTCCGCTGGAATATGACAACGGGAATGAAACTGATTTCTTGCAGCAACGGATAATTATGAAATAAATAACTTCTCATTTTATCGATCCAAAAATTGCACCGTGTCATTTTTCTGTAGCGCAGGACAACGTCTTAAGAAACAAATAATAGAGCAACGACAATCAATGAATGGAACGAATTATCTACAAATGTGTGATTGCTAGCAGAGTGAGTATGTTTAAAAACAAGGTTGACACAAATCTCAGGAGGGCGGATTACACATAGATTAAAAATGTTGGACTCTCGATAAGCAAATGACTTCCTTGTCCACTTGCCATCTGGGAATTTGCCTTGGATGGCAATCTTGTTAAATCTTGACATGACACACTGGGTGACGTGATGAGCATGAGCAAGAACACGAAATCACAAAATCAGAGGCAGAGGGTGCAATAAAAGAGCTACGAATTGTAAAGCACTAGGGACTGGTGGTGTAACAAATGAAACCTTTATAGCTGGGCAGAAGGAAACCGTAGAACTGTTCCCTTCTGTCCAGCTTTATAGATGCGTTTTCAAGACTGCCTACAAAACAGGAAGATCTATTAATTTATACTTGAAAGAAGATTGAGAGGGATAGTAGAGGATCAGCTTGGACCGCGGCAACATGGTATCAGAAGTGGAAAAGGAACCGCAGACATAACACGTGTGATCCGGTCGCTGATAGAGAAGCACTGCGAATATAATCGATCTTTCTTATTCCTAGATATGGAGATCTAAGAATAGGGAAGGCTCCCAAGAGAAAAAACTATGGAATTTGATGACATGTATGGTGCAGTCACTGCAGCAGGGTGTCACCAAATTGGAGAAACAGCGCAATTACCATTTCAACAGGGAGAGCAAGATCACCCCAATTGTAAAGGTGATCAAGATGATTAAATTGAGATGACATGGTCATGTGATGAGAAGAGAAGATGATTGTAACATAAAAGTGGCCCTGGGCATGAAGATGGCGGGAAAGAGACCGAGAGGAAGACCCAGGTCACGATGGACCAACAACATCAGCAGCCACCTGGTGGAAAAGAACACCAAATTACAAAGATGTGCTCCCTCGTTCCGACATCTGTTACTGGAGGTCGTTGGTACGTTATGAAAATATTTTCCAGTGGTTTCTGGAGGAAGGTCTGTGGCGTTGTGCTGTTCACATGTCAGTATCTTATTCCCATTATCGTCTTCATTACTTGCTACACTAGGATCTTCGTTGCAACTTCGAATTCGTGATCTCCTCAAATAGAATCCACGGGCAACGAGGCTGTGGAAAATTGGATAATAGCATATAGTTACTGAATTGTGTGTCATCGGTCTATGACGAGAGAGAGTCGGGTAATGTACGCTAATCCTTAAGCAAACACGTCCGCCAATTCGTCCACTTTGGCATTGTAACATCGAGCTAACCGAAAACATTTTCCAATTTGAACCCTTATAAAAATGCGATAAACAAATATATCATGTCCGTATCCCTTCTATATGTACATCACTGAAGTTACCCAACAATATAACCACGTGTAAATATTTAATTATTACCTTTTTGTCATAACACATTTGTTTAAGAAGTTTGATATATAACCGGATGTTATGTCTGAGCGATTAGAAACGAGAACAGCAAAGTTAATATTCCAACAGTAACTGCTGTACACTGGTCTACTATAATTCACATGTGAATAATCCTACTTATTGATTTTTTATTTATTTATTGATTTTTTAAAATAAAGAATAGACATCGTGGCGCATAATATAGTTAATTTATAATTGAAAATGGCTTATTGATTGTATGTACACGAATTTATGTTATTTGAGACAATAAACATTATTATTATAATTCCGCACGTCAATATCAACATTTAACAAAATTGCCACCCAAGGCAACGGCCCAGATGGCAAGTGGACAAGGGAGCAGTTGGCTTACCAAGAGTCTAACAGTTTTCATCTATGTGTAACCCGCCCTCCTGAGATATGTGTCAACGTTGTTTTTAAACATATTCACGCTGCTAGCAGTTACACAATCTGTAGATAATTTGTTCCATTAATTTACTGTCCTCCTCGAGAGCAAGAACTTCCTGATATCCAGTCTACACTGATCCTTCACTAATGTTACTTCATGTCCTTTAGTTCTACTAGTTTTCTTAAATGAGAAAAATATATCTATCAATATTTTCATACCAATTTAATATCTAAAACACTTCTATTTGATTTCCTCTTAACCTCTTTGTCTCTATGGTTAAACCGCATTCTTTTAAGTATTCTTCATGGCTAAGGTCTCTCAGTTCTGGAATCATTTTAGTTACTCTCCTCTGTATTCGTTTAAGCGTACACATATCCTTCTTACGTTATATCAGGTCAAGCTAAGACCAATTGTATGGATATTTTGTTAATGTGTGCATACATTACGAAAATAATACATGAACAAATAATATAATATAAAATACTTTGTGACTCTGTCTGTCTGTCTATCTATATGTCTCTATGTCTGTCTGTTCCATAATGTCTCCATCAGTTTCGTATGTATGGGGCTGACAATCTGTGGTCGTGCAAATAAAATGGTTGGTTCAAAATTCCCACGTATATGGACTTTTGACGTAGATTACGTAACTAAGAACAATAGTACACACCATTGTTTTCTATGATTGTTGTGAGTTACGTGATCTATGTCAAACGTTTTCTATGATTGTTGTGAGTTACGTGATCTACGTCAAACGTTTTCTATGATTGTTGTGAGTTACGTGATCTACGTCAAACGTTTTCTATGATTGTTGTGAGTACCGTGTTCTACGTCAAACGTTTTCTATTATTGTTGTGCGTTACGTGATCTACGTCAAACGTTTTCTATTATTGTTGTGAGTTACGTGATCTACGTCAAACGTTTTCTATGATTGTTGTGAGTTACGTGATCTACGTCAAACGTCGACATGCGAACGCTTCACAAACCATACATATATTTTGTTCAGGCAATAATAACAACAATAATGTGTACTGTTTACATTTGTATTGATAATTGCTTATATTTCATAAAATATGCCAGTCTGACCAAATTATAAAGACATTTGTGCCCAAGAGATTTTATATTGGTCGATCTCTTGTGCAAAAGTTTCTCCAGATTTTTGTGTGAAAACGTCATTCACATTTCTGTCAGATTTGATCGAATTCCGCTTGATGGAAGTCAGCGACACTGGAACTTTTCAGTTGTATGTCTGAATGACATTGTATAATAACACAATTGTTTTGCAATGACATCATTTTCGGAGAGGTAAAATCCCTCGTAATTTGTGTTAAACGTAATGGCCCTAATACAGACAATGTGAACATTAATATAGATGGTATTGAGAAGTCGCTCAGCAGTAACATAAATGATACCCAAACAAAGTTCTAGTTGGAATACTGAAAGAACTGGCAATATCTTTATTCAGGAAATCCCTTCATTGTGGAGAAGTGCCTACATAATGGACGTAACAGTTGATCACGCCAATATTTAAGAAATGTTTTAAATATGACCCAAGTTATAATAAACCAGTGCCATTAACATGTATTGACTCCTAATTACTGGAACATGTGATTTGTTCACACACTAGTAAGCACCTTCATGAGAATGCTATGCAATCCCCATTCCAACACGGATTCCGGAAGAAACACTACTATGAAATGCACCTTCTGTTAACAACATTGCTAATTTATACGACCAAAATATGTGAAGTGGACATTGAACCGCATCAGAGACTTATAAGTAAGCTGGAATGTTATGATATTAATGGTAATGTACAGAAACATTTCTACATGTTCAGATGACTGTTTGCTCGATGTTCAATTGCAACTCTTATTCCACGAAAAAATATTTGAGGTATATACTATCGAATTACCTTACTTGGTATACTTATGGCTGAAGTGGTCGAGAAAGCAAACCTGAAACTAGGTTGCATACGTCGAAATCTCCGAGGGAGCCATTTCAAATGTAAAAGCATTGCGTATTTTACCTTTTCAGACGCTCGAATTTGCATATTTTAATTACTTCAAGCGGCATTTTTCTCATATTATGGCGTCATATTAAACGACATACATTAAATTACATACGTAAAAGTGACACATTGTGTTAGCATCAATAACATGTTTAAAATGTTACACATTCTGCATTAGTTTATGTAGTAATGTCGGTAATAATGTAGAAAAGAACATTTTAGTTGTTATTAAAGTTGCTATTTCGATGCCCAAAATTTAAGCATACACGGCAATGTTCGAATTTACCGTAGTTTTCCATGACATTCACACAGCACCGCCGTGACATGCCCTCTGCTTGAAATGTATTCTAACTTGTGTGTTTCTGTGTTTTTAATATAATTTATATTTTCACTACAATAAATATTTAATTGGTGAAAGGAACACACTACTTTTACTGTCACTAGGTTGTTTCCTTGCAAATGAACCTTACAGCAATAAGCCAATTATCAAAGTTATCGACACAGATATAAACATTTTTGCATCGAAATAAATTTTAATGTTGCGATTTTAACTACAGTTCTTTGCCAATTTTAATTAAGTTATTCACATAGTACCTCAATTGATATATTATGTTGACTTTAAACTTAACGACAAACATGATTGTTATCAAAACACACATATTTGAGATAATGCATTTTGTGAATAAACGCTGTACAACTAACTTAACTCAACCCAGTTAACTATATAACTATTCAATATTATCAAAATCAATGGAAATGTAATCCTTCAACTAATTTACACATGCTTATATCAAATACATTATGTACATGTAAAAATATGTATAAATTGGCAATATTGTCGGTTTGTATTATATATATATATATATATATATATATATATATATATATATATATATATATATATATATATATATATATATATATAATAATATATATATATATATATATATATATATATATATACATATATATATATATATATATATATATATATACATATATATATATATATATATATATATATATATATATATATATATATATATATATATATATGTATGTATATATATATATATATATATATATATATATATATATATATATATATATATATATATATATAATTATATATACTAGTGTACGTATTTTTATTTTTATAAAACGCAATTTACTTTACTAATGTAGGTATTCTTCGGGACAGTATGACATTTCATTCGTGAGAGGAAATCCAGCCAATCATCATTGTCAACATCCTCACCATTCAGCATAAATGTCACCATTACAGCATCGCCTTCACAGAGATAGTTAAGCAAACCAGTAACAAGTTGTTCTTCTGTAATTTCTTGTTCGCTTCGAACAAAGCAAATGCAGAACACTCGGCTGAGTTCTAATGGCACGCCATAGTCCACAAACCATTTCACCAGAATGCGACCTATAGCTTGCCTAACAGATTTGCCTAGCTCAGGGCGGAAGGAACACGCTGTGATTCACCTGCAGCACAGGTACTGAAACAATCCTGCCAAAAATACAGAGTATGCTTCTTTCGAAACACCTTTTTGGTCTACCCCTGGTTCCCAATATTTATGAACAATGTCATCTTATTGGAAAGCTTGAATCATAGCATCAATGGTTTTGATACGATGGAGGTGTCCAGACAATTCAGGCGGTGGAGTAGATGACCCATGAAATATCCTCAAATGGAGGATACTGCAAGGGTTGCTCCATGTCTTCCGGTGGTGGAAGAGTGTCTTCCAGCTGCATGGCGTTGTTAGTCAAATTGTCCATGTCATGCATGTTTAGACCAACGGTTTTGGACGATGTCAGTTGTAAAAATAACAAGTCGATATAACGGCCATTTTCAAAGTCGTTATACCGAGAGAAAAAGTCGTAATAAAGACTTTTTATCTTGTAATTACGACATTAAATGTCATAATTACGACTTTTAATCTTGTAATTACGACTTCTAATCTCGTAATTACGGCTTTTAGTCTCGTAATTACGACTTAGGTCCTAAATATGCTTCCGTATGCCAGCAAGCAGCGCATTCCCGTAATCTAACCTGGACATGACAAAAGCGTGGACTAGTAATTTGGTCGCATCTATAGTAAGGTATCGCCGGATACGACTAGTATTATGGAGGTGCATGTAGGCTGTTCGGCAGATGGCATTTAGATGGTTTGTCATGCAGAGAGGAATGAATCGAATACAACACCAAGGTTACGAACGTTTGAAGATGCGCTCAAAGTTGCTTCACCAATGGTTATGCCGATATATATATATATATATATATATATATATATATATATATATATATATATATATATATATATATGAATTTGAATTTGAATATATGAATTTAGGACAGGGCAGACTGGGCATAAAATAATATTTTTATGTGGGCCTCCACAAAACTTTTATCGGGCCATGCTGCCCCTTGGCTGTGGTATTAACACATTTACATGACTAACCTATTGTGCCACTACGTGATAGTGTGACAATTGACACACTAATGGGTCACTACGTTATGTGATTTACGTACTCGAATGTAACCAACACTCAAAACATATTTTATACAGACTTGCTCAACCGTTATTTGCCGTCCGACAGCATAGTCCGCCTTTTAGGTCTTTCGAGGTCACCAGGTGGCAGAATTTCAGTTGAACTTGAGGCTACAGAAAACGGTAACGGTTTCGTAGTTTGTTCAACAACTTGTGTCGTATCTGTCATTGTTATTCGTCGCCGGACATTTTTAGTTGTCGTAGTAGGTGGGAGGAGAGATAACTATTGCGATAGGAAGACCGGCCAGTCACTGCCCAGGGGCCCACACAGTCCTAAATCCGGCCCCAGTACTATTATGTACAATATGGCATACTTTCACTACGAACGTTTCCCTTGTATCTTACATCAAACTAATCAATGGCACGATGACTATTAAAAAACGAGGCATATATTCTTGAAACACGTCCATGATGAGAGACACAATGATGAAAATTACGCTTTCTACAAATCCTGTCAGCAACATGTAAAGTGTGCGCGTCATTGGCGATGTTAACAGCACCTCTACATGTTTATCTTTCAACGCATGTGTGACTGCTTTATCCTCTTGTACCCGAATGTGTGCCGAAAGCACGTTATTCATGTTGAAAGCTATCGAAGGATGAAGCGCACAGAAATATTTTATCTGGCGTCATTCAACACGCGGCCACAACCCACCACCCAAGATCGCGTTAAATCATGACTTAAATGCGACATCTCGTGCACAGTATGGCGGGTAATTGTCAACTATATTCGTTGTAGACTAACAAATGTACTTATAATAAATTATTTGGAGCATATTTCTTCTGAATCTTGAGGCCAATATGCATATGGCATGTCACGGATGGGGGAGGGGGTGATTCATATTGTCCCCACAGAACCCAAGAAGCGCTTTGATGTTAACCCAATGGTCCACAACCTATACTGGCTGATTGATGAAGGAAGACTGCCAGTGCCGTATTTACATGGGCACTGGGTCATGCCCACCATTTGCTGACATGTTTTATTCTCTTCGCATGTGACCTGCCATTACATGGCAGCATGGTAAACTAAAGGGTAACTAAGCCCCCCCACGGCTTGCTCCTATCCTAGACATGTTCCAGGAAACCCATAAATACCTATATTACGCGTGCAACACCGGAAATTAAGCTGTCATAAAGACTGGTAATGTTCTAGAAAACACATAAAGGCGTCCATGATGTAGATGATTTCCTAATTGAGTACCGTCGTTAGGAGTCATCTTTCTTTCTTTTCGTCGCTCCTACTAATTAGTTATTATTCAATTGTGATGAGCCGCGTCGCATATGTCTCATTATTTGGAGCTGAACAAAACGAGCCCGTAGAGTAAATATACAGGATCACTGGAAGTTGATTTGTGGTCGGTCCGCATATATATCACCGGAAATTAAGCTATAATTCTCGCTTCAGGTGACACGTTATCGCAGGTAATATTAAAAAAAACATTGGTGCGTTGAATTCTGTGTGTGGCACGCAAAATGTACATGATCAGTATGTGTATCGCAGCAAAATCACGTGTTAATAAATGATGTAATATTTTTGTTAACCACTGTGTTGTTGGCGCCGTACGACGCAGACGTATCCGGACCGCTCCGAGAAAGGAAGTAACAGGTATGCTCTCGGTTTGCTTTTGCACATGCAGTCTATTAACAAAATTAGTACGCATTAAAGATATAACATCTGGATACCTTGCTTTAGCAACATTTGTCGTTAAAGGTTAGCGTTACGTAGGAATTCAGTGTAGTTTATAGAAGGTAACCGATATTTCGTTAGCGCAGGCGATATTACGATTTGTTGTCGTCATATGTGTAGAAAGAAAATAAGTTGCAAGTACATAGTTGTAAAATTAATTAATACCTAAATAATCTAGCATAAAGTGTGCATTAGAACACAAAAACAGTCTTTGTGAAAACTACCCAGTAAAAATTGTAACCATAACTGATTATAAACAAATGTAAATTGAATTTCTAATATGGCGCCGTGCTTGCAAACGCCAATAAAGCGAAGCATGATTTGACATGCTGTAGCTGCGATAGATGGATAGACTTTGCAAAGTCCGAGTGTGTAAATTCGTGGGCAGAGGTTCAGGTAGCGGATTTTTATTTCGGGTGTAGGAGCTGTGAGACAGTAAAATGTCTATAGAAGCAAGTAAATGAGTTAAAAATAAAATGCAAATATTCAAGAAATCGTGATATATCATAAAAAAACAGTTGTATTGTAGTTTGTAATGCATTAACAAATAATGTTATTGGCAATACAATCTAATTATATTAGTGTCAAAGAAGCCTCAAGCGATTTGACATTTCGCTCGGCTATGTCCGTACAGAGTCGGCGTGTGACGTCAGTGTGGCCAAACGAACATCAATAAACATGTAATGTCATTCCCTAGCAACGCAGAATATCTGCGTACGTTAAAAGCTTATATGTTACAGTGGAGCAAAAACAACGAATCTGGGTATAGCATCAGTTTCATTTACCGAGATTGTGCACTGCGCTACGACAAAATCGCAAAGGGAAATCCAATGCAAAGGCGAAACAGCTCTACTTAAAAGTTGTTAAAAATTGCATATGTCAAGATATTTCGGCAGTACAATCATACAGTACCGACATATGTCCCCACGTGTTCCAATATTCCTAATCAAACCACCGAGTAATGGAAAAACAAAGTAGGCCGGTGGTCTAACTTGCAAGCCTAGGCTAGGGCTAGGTTACAGAAACGCCAACTGTGTCTACTAGCTTGTACTAAACATGGAATTTAAAATAAACATGGAATTTAAAAGCAATTTGATGAATAAATACGCATGGCACTACCAAAACAACATTATTGTAAATACATTTACAATTATGTTATTTTTGAGGTTTTTAATCCCGGGCATTTGTTTACTGCGGCGTGAATCCGAAGGCTTTGTCCAATAAATCAGACCTAGTTTGACACAACTTGCTGTCCCTACTAACTTCGTTTTTGTGACTGTGACCGCGTTGTTGACTAGTACATGTACGGAATGACTTGAACGGATAAGCTTATGTCAGTTGCACCGTCAGAATCGCCTTCGCTCGACATTTTGTGTGTTCTAAATCTTGCTAAAAGTTAAGTGTCTATGAACTGGCGTAGGCGAAGTTGGTTTGTTTGGCCAAAATGACGTCACGCGGCCTGACATCTTCCGGTAAAAATCCTCAAACTGGTTTCGGAAAGTGCATTCGGGAATTTAGGTATATCCCCCGTTTTATGACTAAATTAATGTATTTTTACAATTTCACGACTGAATATGAATAAGGGGATACAGTTGTATCCAGAACAAATGAAAACATGTAGGTGTATCCGGCCTTTGCATATGATCTCTAAGGCAGATGAGTTGGATGATTACAGGGCAGGATGAGAAAGAAAAGAGCAAAGGTGGTTAGAACGAGGAGAGAAGACGCAATATGAGGGAGACAGTTGGTAAGAAGAAGAAAGACGGAAGAAGGAAGAGGGTTCAACAAAAGCAAGGGGAACGGGTGAATGGATAGGGACTGTCAGGTGGCAAGACGGACGATGATAACAATAGTAGAGAACAGGAGAAGACTGTGACACAGACGAAGACAGATGGCAGAAAGCGGAGTGTTCAGCAAAAGAGAGGTAAGCGTGTGAGTGGAGAGGGATTGCCAGGTGGTCAAACTGTAGAGATTGGTGATAGAAGAGAAAGGGCGAGATATATCAGTAAGAATGCAGAATGACCACGAGATGACAAACGGGAGGAGGCAGAGTATGCAGCAAGATAATAGTAAGCGAATGACGCGGCAGAAAAGGAGCTTTGCTGATGTAATGTCAAAGGGAAGGTGAGGAAAGCAATGGTATTCATGGGGGATTCAATCATTAGGAAAGTAGATAAAGTTGTAAACAGAGTAGAGGACTTCCCGGTATGCCTAAGGGACAAAAATAGAGGACGTAGCAGAAAAGGCAGGACAGGTCATAGGTGGTGGCACGGGAGGTGCTGTTCTTGTGCATGTTGTAACGAACAATGCCGAGAAGGAAGGAACGTCGGCCATCGGTAGTATATACAGGAGGTTGGTCAAGACACTTAGAGAGGCACGGATTGGACAGGTGTTTTCGGGGATATTAGCTGTAATGGGAGGCAGGGGTCAGGAGTGTATGAACTGTAGGAGGATGACGATCAACACGACATGTGGTTAAACTTTGTGGGAAGAGATGACTTTTCGTGAGAGATGGGCTTCATCTGACAGGGAAGGGTGTTACAGTTCTTGGGTGTGTGTTTGTCAGGATTATCGACGAGGGTACATATACCGTACACTATTTAAACTAGATGTGCAGGGGGAGCGGACAGAGAAAACTCAAGCGATTACAAATACACATCCAACAATGTTGCCACCAATTATTTCGGAAGATGAACTTAAATGTGTATGTCTAAACGTCAGGAGCATATTAAATAAAAGTTAGACATCATGGGAGTAGGTTTTGATCATAGCATAGTAGGTATGACACAATAACGGGCAAATAAAGATATAATAGACACTGAGTTACTACTGACAGGTTATGCAAAGTTTAGAATGGATAGGCGAGAGAGAGAGAGAGAGAGAGGCGAGAGAGAGAGAGAGAGAGAGAGAGAGAGAGACGAGAGAGAGAGATGGGGAGGGGGGGGTGGAGTAATTGTGTGTATTAAAGAATCTATGAAAGCATAAGAAATAATACTGAAAGGTGAAGCAAATTGTGAGGAAGCAATTTGGTATAACAAAATTACCAAGAACTCAGCATCAACAATACAAATAATTAGTTCATAGACAGACAATTTATTGTAACATAGTTACCAAGAAGTCAATAACAACAATGCAATAGATGAGTTGACATATTAAAGTACACAAACCTTCAAATGACCATAACCAGATCCATTTTAATATAAAAGCAAAAACAGGGAATACATATAAAAAAGAACGGAGGACGAACTTCAACAGAGGCAAATATAAAACGATGATAACATATCTAGTGAATGGAGATTGGAATAACTTGCTGAAGAACAAGACAACAACATAATGAATCACCTGGAGTTGATGTGATAAAGACAATTAGTACACCACTTGCAAAGGTGTTTAACTTGTCACTAGAAAAAAGGAATATTTCCTTCTGAATGGCAAAAAGCAAACATTACGCCCCTATTTAAGAAGGGATCGAAGAACAAGTCAGACCAATGAGTTTAACATCAGTTGTATGCAAAATACAATAAACAGTAATTAGAGACAACATGAAGGAATTTCTTGTAAAACATAAATTAATAAATTCATGTGAACATGGGTTCGTAACAGCAAGGTCATGTCTAACCAATCTATTTTTTTTAAAGAAATTACAGTGGATAGATGATGGGTCACCAATGTATGTTGTCTACTTAGATTTTCAGAGAGCTTTCGATAAAGTTCCGCGTCAAAGAGTGTTAGTTAAACTAAAAGCTCATGGTATAGGTAATGATGTAATCAACTGGATAGAAAAGTGGCTTACACGCAGAAGACATAATTAATAGTAGATGGTGATATTTCAAACTGGAAATCTGTTTTGAGTTGGGTACCACAGGGACCAGTATTATTACCTATACTATTTTTAATATATATATATATATATATATATATATATATATATATATATATATATATATGACTATATAAATGATTTGGAAGATGACATTGCAAAGTACTGAAATTTGCGATTGATAAAAAATATCCACAAAGGCAGGCTACAAATGATAAAGATAAACAACGTTTACAGGAAGTATAAAGGCATACACACAGGACATGGAAACATGGACAAAGAAAACAAAATACGAGATGCTGTACTAGGTAGAACCACAAAGAAGGATTTAGGAGTAACCTTTAGTGCTGACATGAAAGTTTCAGACCAATGTGGGATTGCAGTTTCAAAAGGTAATCAAATTGTAGGCATATTTAGGAGAACTATCACATATAAGGAGAAACAGCTAAATTTACAAAGCAATAGCTAGACCGCATTTGGAATAGTGCATAAACACTTGGAGGCCATATCGTATGAAGGAAATAAGCTAGAAAGAATACAATGAAGAGCAAGAAAAACGAAACCTTAGTTATGTAAGCCTCTGATTAGAATGTGATTTGACAACACTAGAGACCAGGAAACGAAGAGGAGACCAAATATAAGTGTTTAAAATAGTGAATGGTTATGAGGATATTGATAGGAATATGTTCTTCAAACTACAATAAAGCAGTAGAACCAGAGGACACAAACAGAGGGTAATAAATGAATGGAACAACCTGTCAAATGATTGTGTTAATACTAGTAATATGACTATCCAATAAGGGCGGGCTATAAATAGCTGACAACATTGTTGGACTCTCGATAAGCCAATGGCTTCCTTGTCCACCTACCATCTGGAACTTGTAATTTGGGATGGCAATCTTGTTAAATCTTGTTATATCGAACGAAAAGAAATTTTTGATATGATTGGTTACCGGCCTAGGGACTACGTGGGATAGTATGTGTTCATACTGTCTTGCTTGTTACTATTTTACTAAACATACAAATGTCATATCCAATTCCAAAACAAAGATACATCCTGATACCTATGTTCCGAGCATGCCATACTACACTAATATATAGTCATCAGATATATTATAAACTAAACTGACGCATGTGAATGCTGTTATATCCTCTGAAAGGTGTAATCGTTGTCGATGTTTTTATCCCGTACGTTGTGTGTTCCAGGCAAACATAGGAGAGACGTTTCACTTGAAGTATTTGTGCATCCATTAAGGTGGTGCGCACAGAAGTGATAGCAATGAAATAGGCAATAACTGTTGATCTTATGGGATACTTCGGAGCACTGTCACTTGCCAGAAGGGAGTATACTAAAGAGTAAGAAATACAGCCGTGGCAATGTTCTTGCGAGATATTCTGAAACGTAGCAATTGACATAAAGGAGAACACAAACACTTAACAACCGTGGCAATGTTTTATGAAATACTGTGAAGCATATGCATTGGATGATGCTGGCGTTAGTGAGAACATTAACAAAAGAAGCCATGACAATGTTTGACAATGACAGCGTATCGTAAACGGCATTTAGCGACTCCGAAACACGACGATCGGATTGAGAGAACAAGAGAGAGAACGTACGTATGATGAATTCATACGGCCGCCCGTGACACAATTACGGGAGCTTTATTCTGCAAGTTATGGCTCAGTGGTCTGCCGTTGTGGACCGTATTAAGCTCTTCGTCATATGCACTAATCGTTTTAACCATTGAACGGTATGTCGTTATCGTACACCCAATATTCCACCACAACTCGTTTTCTAGGACAACAGTTTTGATGTTGGCTGGTTCGGCTTTGTTGGATGGACTAATAGGTCTATTATGCCTCCTCGTGCCGACTTCCGGTCTCAATGACGGTTACGTCATGGCACTTTTCGCTAGAAAGTGTGTGGTGTATTGTTTTTTTCGGTACACTATCTTATCCCGATTACTGTCTTTATTACTTGCTACAGTAGACTTTTCAAATATCTTCGGATTCGTGTAACACCAGAAGCCGAGTACAGTGGCAACGAGATAACAATTCGCAAAGTTAGAAAGACGTTAGTAATTGTTGTTGTATGTTATGTCTTATGTAACTCGTAGAACCAATGCACTTTTCGCGTATAACTTCACTGGCATAGCGTTCTTGGCTAAATGTTGCATGGACCTGATCATTTACGCGCTGCTGTACGAAACATTCCAGAAACAGTGCCGAGAAATGTTATTCAAGTGTGGATGAACTGCACCCGTCGCAACGATTATATACAACATTATTTGTAATATGTCGTGCAGTTCGTTGTGTTGTAAAACTGCATTGTATGTAAGTAACCCGTTCGTTTTCTGTACATTCAACAAATAACCATACATACTATATTAGTAAAACGCAATTTCACTCGTTCTAAATTGTGCTGTGTGTACATGTGATATACACTCCTTTGTGTTATATCCTCCTCCAATTGTTGTACTTGGAATAACGAAACACGTTGTGAATATATGCATGGTTGACCTGATATAGAAATAGTCTTCTTTTTGAAGATAGTAACACTATGTTTATGTAATACGATGTTTATATGTAATAGCTAAGCCAACTCATTACAACTCAAGAGTTGAAATAACTGACCGACCGATCGAATTGCTTTGTTTCCCAAGGGCAAGTGCTAAGCCGAAACCGTAAGCACCTACTACCACAAGCAGTAAATGTGGATGTCGACCATCGGACCGCTAGCTTGCTACCACAAGCAGCACCCGTGGACGTATGTTGTTCGACTGCTAAGCTGCCACCACAAGCCACCCCTGTGGAAGTCGATCATCCGAGCGCTGACAGTTCATAATATGATACTTCATAATATCACCCGGAACCCATTCGGTTGTTGTCAGATCAAAATGATTTAGATGTTTTTTAATGTGGCAGGCACTTTAATACGTTGGATAATTGTTGAACGCGCTGGCACAAAACCATATTGTGTTGGGCTAAGTTGACCATTTTCCTTCATATATTCCATACTACTGGATGATAATTGTTTGCTAATGCCTTATTTCCTATTTTTATAAATTGCTGATATTTTCCCTTCTTTCCAATCGATTGGAATAGTAGCTGTTTTATCAACGTTTAACATATTTTCCGTAATGGGTGACAGATCGATTTCGATAGTTCCACCAGTATTCTGGCTCCTATCTCATCTGGACACTGGATTACTTTATGTTTATGTTTTTTTAACGCCAATACTATTTTACTTTCAGTTATTGTTAACTCTTCCATTATTGTTTTACTCTACACTCTAGGTGTAGTTGGTAATTCCCTGGTTCTTTGGTTATAAATACGTTAGCGAAGTAGGTTGCAAGAATATTTGCTTTTCCCCCATAATCTGATGGTGTTTGGGATTTGGAATTGATTGGATCTACATTTAATTTTCCAATTCCTAGTTTTATTGTAGTTTTGGATTTATAATATTGCCAGCAGGCTTTTGGGTCTTTTTGACGTTTTTGTGTTAAGGCTCTGACTTTCTTTCCAATTTTTTTATACTGTATATATTTATTTACATATCTAGTGTCCATATGTCTTGTTCATAATCTAGTTTTACGTCTAATCAGTGTTTTAGTGTTTGCCTTCAGGGGGAAATTATCCTTCCTGTGGTTAGAAATTTATTTTTGTGGTATGCATTTTCTTCTAATAAATTTCTTTCTTTCTTAGGGATTTCCCATTGTCTGTTTACATTATTGTCAGATTCCTTAAATTTGGTTTTCAAAATTTAAGGATTCTGAAAAAAGTTTAATTTACTTTACGATTAGAATTAGAATTATAATCGCAAGTATTTATCACGTTTTTAACGTGGCTGGCGCTGAAACGTGCAAACAAGCTATTATGTCTTACACGGTGTAATTACATTATTAAATATTAATTTCATTCAGAACAGCGACTATTGGACTGTTTACCGATCAGCCTGTGCCACGGAATGGCAAAAACTTGCGTCATGATTAATACTTGTCATGCAGTTAATTGTGATTGTGTTGAAGTACCATTATATTCACCATCTCCAGTCTCCAAGGTTTAACCCACATAATGTGCAGGCAGTGGTGTTGCTAAAAGCACATAAGGACTCATTTTGGCAAAAAGCCCCCATAATAGGTCATTTGTATTTCGTATTATTATAAAATGTAGGGTATGTAGCAAGACGTTAAGTCAAGCAATCAACATGTAATGGTATTGAAAACTACTGAAAACTAGTGATTGATCACTCCAGATTTGGCCAACTGAGTTTTATTGTTTTGATTCCATTCTCGTGGACAAAACATTTTGGAAAGTAATTCTGCATTATTATTTAAACCATGTGTTTTTTATCCTTATGCTACAGTGCATAAAATAATACTTAATTTGTTTTGCTTAGTATTTACAAAATGAATTACCAAGTATTTTTTCACAATGCTAGACGTTTGGTAGACAAAGCATAACCACATATTAAGGCCTATTATTCTCCTGAAATAATGATGTGAATGATACGTGTAAACCTACATGACATTAAATCAATTATCTTAATCACAAGCTACATAAAGACACGGATACTGCCGCAAGTGAGCTAACTAGTGTAACTACTGTCATATATACTTACGTTATGCAGGCCAGTAGCTTGTACAGTTCGTTGTCATTGAAATGTTGTTTATATATTTTGGTTAAAAAAACAGTTATCTTACAAGTATTCATGAAAAAACTGTTGTAATTAAAGCATGTTACCAAAGTTGGGATTCAATGATTTTCGGACTTGATTCAAATGGTTGGAAAAATGGAAGATGTTATTCAACTTAGCAACACATATTTGTTAAACTCCAATTTGAATATTGCATTCAGTCATGGGTTCCATATCAGACGAATGTAGGCATACTGAAAAGCATGACACATGAGTAACTAAGCTGTTCGACTAGGAGAGCTTAGCTATGATCAATGCCTTTAAAATGCGGGTTGACAAAACTAGGTGTAGAGACTGTGGCTGGAGGCAATTTATATACTTTTGTATTTTGTGTTGTAGAACCATCAACTGTATACAGTGTTCATAATTTTATTATGCCAGGCATATAATGCTAATCTAGTTCAGCAATCGTTGCTTATGGTAGCTTGCTTCAATTAATGCCATTTTGAAACTATTACTAAGCCATTTGTAACTTAGCGAATCCTCTTACTGCAGTTTCGAAGCTTGTGCGGTTTTGTTCTCTCCGTGTTGCTTGGGTTCACTCAAATGTATAAATGAGTACATGACGATATACAGTGGTGGATATGTGAGCGAATAGTCTATGCACAGTAATGCCAGGGGTGTGAGAAGGTTCTGAGCCTCCCATCTGTGGAACGGTAGTGTAGTGAGAAGTGTGGAAAAAACCTCGCGTCGCAATTATATTTACGACACGACGTAAATATTTGCGACCCGTCGCATTTCTATTTGCGACCCGTCGCAAATAATTACGACGGGTCTCAAATCAAATTACAACGGCTCGCTAAATGGCGCTGCGCATCAAATCGAATTGTATCGCGTCGCAATAATTCGAATTACGACGCGTCTCAAATAAATGCGACGGGTCTCAAATCGAATTACGACGGGTCGCTAAATGGCCGCTGGGTATCAAGTCAACCAATAGCGGCATGTTCCCGCGGAGTTGTTAAACCCACCAATCGCATGTGTGACAGATACAGTACGCCTGCTGTTTCCCGTGGTGATGCAAGTCAACGTACACTATTCTAACACGAACACATGTTATGACCCGTCGCATTTATTTGAGACGCGTCGTAATTCGAATTGCGACGCCACAAAATTCAAGTTGATATTGTACAATTGCCATTTGTTATGTGCGGAATAAAGATTTTATTATATGTATATTTTCAGGTTGTCTCAGAGATATGGCGGAATCACTTGTATCATCATGAACCTCAATAACAGAAAGTGTGTTACATGGATTTATGGAACCACAACTCATTGAAAGCAGTTTTGAATTAATAAACCTTAGCTAATCATTGCGTCAAGTAATTAATAAATGATGGAATAAACATAAAGGTAACATTGAAGCTGAGTGTTGGACATGGCACAGTTGATACAAATTGACTATACTAGACTTCACTAGTGACTATAATCCATCATATTATTAATTTGTTCACGGACCTATACCAAATGTGTTTTCCTATAATAAAGACTCCAACGATGGCTTTTTCAATTATTTCCTCTGCAATTTAGTTATTCTGTGATTATGGCAATTTATTGTCTATCGTGATTGTATTGAATAGGAGAGATGGAGTGATTACATCACATATGTAATCAATTATGATTACTGTTAACATTTGGGTGTGATCGCAAGTATAATTACTTAGCAACTGAGATAATTGACATCATGAAATAAATAAAAACCATCATGTTGTCATTGTATTAAAATACACTATCAGTGCATGCATTAGATACAGAATGAAGAGAAAAGCCTGCTTGCACTGTAGTGGGACTTAGAAACAGACATATGCACAAGAAAATGTGTAATTGCGAAGGCAATGACAATTTTGAGCATTAAAAGTCTTGATATATAAGTTATATAAACTGCACCTGACTTACACAGTTATTGTGCCTACGTATTAAGTCATGTAAAACAAATTAGGCTTAATATAATTAATTGTGTTAGGTTATTACTTTGTGATTGGTTCATTGTCTAATCAAAATACAAAATATTAGTGGAGCAGTTCTACCCAACATTCACTCATATTAGGAACATACACGCACACGCACACGCACACGCACACGCACACGCACACGCACACGCACACGCACACGCACACGCACACGCACACGCACACGCACACGCACACGCACACGCACACGCACACGCACACGCACACGCACACGCACACGCACACGCACACGCACACGCACACATACACATATACATATGTATATATATATATATATATATATATATATATATATATATATATATATATATATATATATATATATATATATATATTTGTGTGTGTGTGTGTGTGTGTGTGTGTGTGTGTGTGTGTGTGTGTGTGTGTGTGTGTGTGTGTGCCAAGGAAACACATAATCACGTATACATGGTTCTGACGGGGGGAGGGTATGTATGCAAAAGACATTTCCACAAATTATGTGGGTGAATGAGTGCGTGCGTGCATGCTTAACCGCTTTTGTGTTTATATCTCCATACACACTTTTATTTCGAATAACGTTCTTTGCTCTTTGTTGGCACGCCAGTGAAACGTCTGACACACAAACTTGCTGATCGGTTCGCATAACCAGCGAGCCTATCACTGCAAAGGGCAGGGCAACGCGCCAGTAGGCTGTTATTAATCGCTGTAAAGCTATTCACTAGTGGCGCTGCCTTCTTGGACGACGGACGTGTTCAGCTCATTCTGAGAAAGGTAAGAATTAACGCACGCATACATGAAGACAACATAATTTACATGTGTGTAATTGTAGTAGTGATGAAATAACGGTTTAACAGGAATAAATAAAATTTACCTGGGGAACACCTATTCGAGTGAATTTTTTCAGACTTCATACTAATGTTATTGGATACTCTTGGTGATTCTGCGTTTTGAGAATAATTTCAGTTGACACGCGTTTTCGACTGGTGATGCGGAACTAAGATCGGGTCGACCCTCGAGTAATCTACCTGTGGTTTTAGTGTGTACATATTAATTCTTTGTGGATAACGCATCACAGTATTTTACTAATTAAGAATCCTCAGTGAGAATGAACACTAGATAACTATCTAAATTACACCGTTCTTTTACTAACACTATGTGTCATCTAATGATATAGCCATCCCTGACTTTGAAAATGGTTCTTCACAACACGTTTTGATGTAGTCTAATATCTTCTTCCCCAGTGTTGTCAAGCCACATTATATGTGACGTTTTTCTCAGTTCCAGAATCAGCTCTTCTATTAACTCTTGTTTATATTCGTATTACTAAGTGACCTGATGTGTCCCCATCAAAGTTGAAAACTAAGCACTAGACGTGTACGGGTATCTTCCATAATAGACGGCTAGATCCTCTGCCATTTGAAATTCATGTGATAATACTACATTGTTTACATTACCTACCATTTGTTGGCTTCCTGGATTTTCACATTTCATTTGTAAGTATGTTAACTGCCTTATTCTAATCTGCTTTGTTTTCTTTATTTCCAGCATGTTTATACACCATCCCCGTTATATTTTTGTGTGTAAGTTGTTCTAATAGTGTCTTTTAACAGCCGTTTCTTCCAATACCGTATGCTTTCGTTTTTTCATAGGAACACATATCTCAATGATTATCAATCTCAATAATTCACTGAATCTCTCTATTTAAAGGTTCCCATTTTTAGTTGCCGTCTTGTTTTGCCGTAGAAAGTCATTCCAATCCATGTGTGCTAGCTATATTCCCATCACGTTGTGTAGATGTTCTCGTCCATTGATACGGCTGCTGTATATGTTCGAAGCGTCCAATGCTTATGCTATAGCAAGTCGATTCAAACAAAAGTTTCGTTGGTTTGCGGATTGGCAAATCGAACAGGCATGTGACAAATGTTCAAGTGTAGTCGTGAGATCAGGTCAAATTCAATGCACGATTAACCCACGGTGCCGTATACATC
Source organism: Lamellibrachia columna (assembly GCA_963662155.1). NCBI lineage: Eukaryota > Metazoa > Annelida > Polychaeta > Sabellida > Siboglinidae > Lamellibrachia > Lamellibrachia columna. Next base: position 19,881,833 of record OY759266.1, read on the forward strand.
GCCGGCCAGCCCATTATGTACTCTGATGCCTGCGTTCGCAGTGACATGGTTAGAATATACGGTGATGTTAAACACAGCTGTTTCTGTCATTTTCGGCTCCAGGAATCGATGTGAAATTTGACATACGACCAACGACACATTTGTTGGACCGTTCCTGTTTGTCTCTGAGAAGGAATTACTGCACCGCATGTTCGTAAAATTCTAGCACAAAATGTTATTAGCTTAGAGAGATTTAGCGGTTGTGGGAGGGGAATGAAGAACGAGAGCGAGTGATGGAGTTGGTTGGAGGAGACGGCAGTGAAACGGGAACAGAGACGGAAGAAGAACGAACAGAAATGCCCATTAACAACTGTTATCGATGCTGGGTTTCAGGGATAAAGAGGAAAGCAACAGCATAATATGTTGCATGCATTCACTACTTTATTTAATGCAATTCATGGCTGTTTTACGTTGTTTCAATTGAGTATGTATGTGAACTGCCCGGAGTACTGATAAACGTAGAAATCACGCAGCAATATTCAACATAATTTGAATTGTCAAACAAAGGCGTGTATGATACGAACTTCACTTTAGGTAATATACACATTCGAAACTGACGGAGATATGAAGGAACAGACAGACAGAGTCACAAAATAGTACATCATATCATAGATGCATTCGTTGTGAATTATGAGGCCACGTGATGTAAACACGCATATCTTTTATCTTCCTGCATCACGTACGACACACAGGCCAGACATCACCGCACTCCCTTCACGAGACACAACAACTGCATTGTCTCGTGTTTTGACGTTTACAACTTTTCGCTCTATTAAAATAATTCTTTTGTGGATTTCTTTCAACCTTGCCAATTTACTGTTTTCATATATTCCATATTCCCAGCACATGGCCCACGTACGTCCATATAATCTTTCTGACGGTTGTCGAAATATTCTCCTGTTGACATGCGTATCTTACTTCTTTATAGTTTTTTCATGGATTTCTGTTACATGTTGAAGGCATGTTCTCAAACGAGCTCAATCGTATATTCTATGTGTGTACCTCAAATTTTCCGATCCATGCATCTGCACTGATATAACAGTTTGGTGTAATATCTTCATATTCGTTGACCGTTTCAGAATGTCCATATGATGTTCACTTTGTTGAAAGATGATATCGCGTTGGCCTTCCTGATTCGTAACTCAACGTCAAGGCCCAACGATTGTGATCACACTTTCCAAGTAGGTGACGTTTCTGATCGTCTATATTGGTCTGTTGATCAAGATGTCACATGTTTTGCGTTTCGAGTGGTGTCATCTTTATCGCGTTATCTTCAGCCTTGTTTATTCCGCCTAATAGATCAGATTATCGGTTATCCGATTTTAGTTGCATCGCCTCATATGTGAACCTTATTAGAGGTAGGCCTGCTGCAAAGCCATTGTCCTCTTGTAATGTATTGCCAACCCATGATATTCCCGATGCGCACTCTCTCATGGTCCAATATATTATTGTTCCGTTCCAAACGGGAGGATGCATCCTGGTTTAACCCCGGTGTCATATCAACAACAGTGTATCTTGTGGTTCGTGAATAGCACTTGCAAAATGTCTTAAGACGAAACAAAAGTCATGGAATTGGGGCAATGTACCTAAAAGAGATAAGAAAATAACCATGTGCAAATAAAATCAAGACTATCACGTCAGTGGTTTACCCAGAATGTGTTCTAAAATTTGGAAACCCGGTAATTTTTCCGTGTGATTGAGGACTGACATGTTAACCAAAGTAACCGATAAGCGAATGCCCAGTTAAATGAAAATCGGATAACCGAGATTACATGTAACGTATTAAGGGAGGCCGGCACACACAAAACCAAAGTCTCAAACAAACGTTCTGTTTTGATAGAAAGATGACTAATTTAGTAAACAACGGTCATAATTATGTTACATAAGTTGAGGGTGGACGCAAACAGCATGGCCATATCTTATTGGTAAGCATAGGAAAATTATTATGTTTTAGTAACACTTAAGTGTACAGGCCGAAAACTATGACTTTTTTTATTTAAACTTACGATACATCCCCGGTATCATAAATATAAAAAAGCGAGAATTGAATATATATTTCGAACATACATCATGGCGTGTTCATGATGATTAAAGTTTCCTTTTCAGATGGATATAACAACGACGCCTCAAGTGACATCACACGCGTGCATCTTTGTCTAAGCTAAACTAGACAGCCCAGTGACGCTTCAAAATACGGAATACTAAGATACGGAATACTCAAACTGAGACTGTCATTACTGACATTGCTTATCATTGTACTGACAGCACGAACGCCTCACAAACCATGGCAACGAATGGAAATGAGAGCGATTATCCGGGAGGACTGAACTTTTCTGAAATACAACACCCAGGAATAATCGTCAACGGTACAAGCACCCCATTGACAAACGTACGTATGCCGAATACCTACCTCAAGATTGCGTATGGTTCGGTTTCTGTTCTTGGCATTCTTGGAAACCTAATCGTGATCGTCGTCATTGGGAAGAGTGCAACAATGCGCAAAACATTTACTAACACTCTAATATTGAATCAAAGTTGCATCGACTTGATGGCAGCGGTTTGTATCATGCTAACGACAAGTAGGACGTCGGTCGCGCACGATTTATCCGGAATTGTGGGCGAAATCTATTGCAGATTATGGCTCAGTGACCTTCCACTGTGGAGCTTTCTAATATCGTCATCGTATTCACTAATCATGTTGACCGTTGAACGTTACGTGGCAGTTGTGCATCCAATATTCCATCATAACTCTTTTTCGAAGCGAACAGTCATAATAATGGCCGCCGCATCTTGGTTTCCTGGACTGATAGACATGCTTGCTCTGCTCGTGCCAACTTCCGGTGTCATTGACGGTCGCTGTTACGTCATGACGCTCTTTGCCAGTCACTGGTGGCAGAAGTTCTGTGGCGTAGCGCTGTTCATAACGCAGTACCTCATTCCGATCACAGTGTTCATAATTTGCTACGGCAGGATCTTTCTCTACCTACGGAGCCGTGTATCTCCTCAGGGACAAACCAGTGGCAACGAGGTAGCTGTCCAGAAGGTGCGTGCCTCACGCAACGTGTTAAAGATGTTAGTGATCATCGCCGTGTGTTATATCCTATGTAACTCTTGGAACCAGTTTACATTTCTCGCGTTTAATTTCGGCTACGCCGTCGACTTCACCAGTGGGTATTACAACTTTACCGTTATCGCGATATTCTTGAACTGTTGCGCCAACCCGATCATCTACGCACTGAAGTACGAGGTGTTCCAGAAAGAATTTAGAAAGCTGTTCTTCACATGCGGTGCATCCGTAAATAGCGAAACGTCTTCTAGACCGGTACCAATTTCAGAAAACTGAAACCAGGCATGTCTTAGTAAAGCATGCCATCAAACGTTTTTAGGTTGAATTGGTTGTGGCAAATCCCAAAAGTGATCTTGTCAAACTGTGGGAGGGGTCCTTTACTATATATTACCCGATTAGCCCACGATGTAATCAATGAATTAATGTAATAATGATTCTTAACAACGGTATTACTATGCTTTGGGTGTGCTGCATCTAAAAAAGTGATGTTGTCCAACTGTGGGCGGGGTCATTGACCTCCTTAATTACATACATGAAATCACTACCGATTTGTCCACGAACCAGACAAACACCCTTCTACTTTGTAAAATACTGATCTTTAAACCGTGGATTTATGGTGCTTTGGGTGTGTGAAATAGACACACACCCTTCCATTTCAATTTGACAACATAACTTTTTGGATTCAACATCCCCAGATCACCATAAAACCGTTTGTTGGCATGCTTTGTTTAAGACCCGAAATGAACAAACACCTTTATAGTTAGTAAAATACGGATCTCTTATTAATTTCTTAGCAACCGTGTTATGGTGACATGGGTGTGCTGAATCCACAAATTGATATTGGCTAACTGTGGAAGGAGTTCTTGACCCCATAAATAAAAAAATTGCACTCGCTTAGCCCAAGAACAAGACAAACACCCTTCTATTCCATTTTGTCAACATAACGTTTTGTATTCACACACCCAGATCACCCTAAAACCGTTTGTTGGCATGCTTTACCTAAACATTGCCTACACGGCCCTTCTTAAAATACATATTCTATTCATAACTTGTAATCTCGTTCTGTAGTTTGCAGGTGAACGGTATCACATTGGATTTTATTGTAAACATACGAGTGCTACTCTGACTACGCTGCGCGTACTTGTGATGAACTTTGATTTTTGTTCACATTCTTGCAAGAAGGACTATACTTATATAGTTTAAAATATGTGCACTGATGTTATATATTGTGGGTGTCGTTGTTTAAAGAGCATTACCAGCATGTTCTCTATGATCAGTAGAGTGTGCTCAGGTATTCCCGTCATACGTGTAGCACAAGCTGGTGCTACGTCGCGTCGCGGCGTTTTATGTTAACGTTCCCTGATTACGTAATAAAGTACATTTCAACAGCGCCGTCAATATGGACACAGTGCATTCTGATTAATTACTTAAGTAAAACGTGCCAACAATAAGAGAAGAAACAGCTGTGCTGGCGCAAAGAAAGCAATTTGCGGCTGAGGCTTTCGAGATGCTGTGGTTTCTCGGGGTCAGACGCCATCGTGTATCCCAATACATCCGGCTGCAACTCTACAATGCGTTTATAGTCCATATAATCCATCTCGAACAACGCCTTCTGCCGAAAATATGAGTACAACCCACTGAAGTTGTCTGTCAGCAAAGCTCGCTGGAGTCTGTTTGGACATGTGTTTCGCATGCCACGTGAAGCTCCTGCACAGCTGGTCATAGACTAATATTTCACACACATTCACGTTGCTGGCTGACCAAGAACAGCACTCCCAACTGCCCTCGACAAAGATCTGCAGGAAGTCCACAAGCGTCTTCGAAACAAGCAAGATATAGACTGTCTGAGATCACATGACCGAAGTCAATGGAACAACATAAGCCAGAAAATCCTGAAATTGGCACAAGTGAAACTGTCCTCACTGACGCAGTGACGTGAAAGTGCGATCACACGCACGCACGCACGCACGCACGCACGCACGCACGCACGCACGCACGCACGCACGCACGCACGCACGCACGCACGCAAACACGCGGGCACATACATACATACATACATATACATATACATGTACATGTATATATATATATATATATATATATATATATATATATATATATATATATATATATATATATATAATATAAATATGCATACATGCATAACTATAATATATATATATATATATATATATATATATATATATACTTAAAATACGCACGCACGCACACACACACACGCACGCACGCACATACATACATATACATATACATATACATGTACATGTATATATATATATATATATATATATATAAATAATATAAATATGCATACATGCATAACTATAATATATATATATATATATATATATATATATATATATATATATATATATATATATATATATATATATATATATATTATATATATGTATATATATATATATATATATATATATACTTAAAATACGTAGGAGCTAAGATTAATTAGGTAAATAATAAAAAAAAATATATATATATTAAAAACATGACGTTTATATATATATATATATATATATATATATATATATATATATATATATATATATATATATATATATATATATATATATATATATATATATATATATATATATATATATATAAATATACACACACACATTGATGCGCGTAGTAATATATGTATATTAAGTTAAATAAATACAAATTAATAGTTAAAACATGATTATTACACGCAGAATTTCGGAAAAAACATGACTTATATATAACATATTCACAAATACTAAATAAAATAGTTAATTAAATAATACTACATTAGTTCAAACATGAGCTAAATAAATAATAGTATTAGTTACAACATGACGCACACACACAGCTGCAGTAAGCATGAGAGAGTCCACAGCTTTTGAACGAAGATAAAAGCGGACGGAAGTGAAGATCGAAAGACGGGCGGGTGCGTATGAAAATGATAATAGATGGAACCACATGCCGATCTAGACGGACGGAGGTAGTGGCTATGTGCGAGCGCGTCAATGTTGAAAGATATAAAAAGAGGGCATGCGTTGCTTTTAGTTGAGGACGTTGCTTACTTCCAGACACTAGAGCGCATTCACAACGTTGACCTAAGTGCGCCAAAATGGGCTGACTCAGTTTGAAAGATACGACAATTTTTTCTCTATTGTTAACATAATAAATAGGTCATGCTATTAAATATGCGATCACTAGGAGGCGCTTCCTGTAATGAATATAGGTCAAGTTATTCACAAATTGGTCACTAGGACGTGCTTTTTCGAATGGATATAAATCAAATTATTGTACATTTAGTTGCTTGGTGTAGTTCTTGGGAAGAATATAATAATTATGTCAAGTTATTAAATATTTGGTCGCTTCTTAGAATTAATATAGGTCAAGTTATTACATAATTGTTACATTTGTTGTATGTTTGTTGAACTTGACGAGTGAGTGCATACACACAACAACACCGTAATGTTAGTTGAACGGATATTTGCTACTTTTCTACTTCGTTACTTCGCTGATATCTAAAAAGCGGAACGTGTTACATGCTGACCTTGTGAAAAACCTAAAAAAACTAAAAGCGATATATGTATATAGCTAAGTGCGACAATTAGAAAATGAAATACATTGCATACATAGCTAAATGCAATACCTAAATAGCTAAAAAGCGTTACTGCATAGTTAAAATGATACATACATAACAGGACAAGTTATATGCACGTCTTTTCTTAAAACATGTTGTTGTCGTTCGGTAATCGTAACCATTTCACTCATCAACAGCTTTCAAACAATTCCGTTGCACTCAATCGATGAAATAATTGTTAGTTATTTCAAATATAAATATGTTAAATATGTTATGTTAAATATTTTAGACATATTATATTTCACAGCCACCAGGGTGGGGATTCCAGGGGATTAGGATAACAACAACAACAACAACAACAACGCAACCGCAAATACTCGCCGGTCAGTAATAGGCAGGATTACAACAACAACAACGCAACCGCAAATACTCGCTGGTCAGTAATATGCTGGATTACAACAACAACAACGCAACCGCAAATACTCGCTGGTCAGTAATAGGCAGGATTACAACAACAACAACGCAACCGCAAATACTCGCTGGTCAGTAATAGGCAGGTAGTTCTTGGGAATAATAAAGTTTAATTTATTTAAAATGTAATCACTAGGAGGCGCTTCTACGAATGAAAATAGGTCATATTATTGTACATTTGGTCGCCAGGTGTAGCTCTTGGGAGAGAACGTAGGTCAAATTATTAAATATTTGGTCATTAGAAGGCGCTTCTTTGTATGATCATGGGTGGTATTACTGTACATTTGGTCGCTAGGTGTAGCTCTTGGGAAGAATATAGGTCAAGTTATTAAACATTTGGTCACGATCACTGGAACTTGACTTGTAAGTCTGTCGTGTTATGGCTGGTAATTAAACTGGTGAAAAAGCGGGTAAAACACCCATTGCTTATGGGCTCCCGGTTTGGGGCGCTAAAGTGCGTGTGTGGCACACAAAATGCACATGATCAGTGTGTGTATCACAGCAAAATAACTTATTAATACATTGCATAGTATTGTTGTTAACCACTGTGTTGTTGGCGCCGTACGACGCAGACGTATCCGGACCGCTCCGAGAAAGGAAGTAGCAGGTATGTTCTCGGTTTACCTTTGCACCTGCAATCTATTAAAACAATTATTAAAACATTAAAGAAAATACGTAATACTAATACGTTTAGGTAAATGTAGTCAAATAAAACTGGACGATATCGACGCAACGAATTACATGTGTTTTAGATATGCACTATGTCTGTATTATAATGTGTCATAGATTAGTTCATACATTGAGAAATTGCACTTGAAATTATTGGGCATTTTCAAATACTGTTCAAATAGGTTAAATTTCTATGAAAACATTATTTCTGTGCTCACTAGAATGTTCGAAAAGTCTCTCCTTAATAACCCGTCGCACGTCATGGTGCTTTTACAAAGGGTGCATTAATTAGCTTAATGTTGATGCATCTAAATCATTCTTCAAAAATCTGCTAGTTTTTGCATCCTAAAATCATGTTATATAGCATAAGTGTTATTCTAACATCTTTCTCGCTAAAAGGTGTTTTAATGAACCACAATTTTAAAATATAATGTAAACGTTATATGTTTATGATGATCGATTATCGGCTATTCAGCACGCAACGTAAACTTGAAATATTAAACATATAACGGTCAAATTATATGAAACAAGATGTAGTTCATTAAAATGCACGTGGACGGTCTATAAGTTAGAATATATATAGTTTGTAACAATTTATTATTATGTGACTGGACCTTTATTCTTCTATCACAACATCTACGTTGAACGTTGTCGTTACTAGGATTTTCAAGAGAATGTCAGATTGTCGCGTCCCATACAGAAACGTTTCTTTCTGACGGGCCACAAGAAAGTTGTCGCTTCGCTTAAAGCCAATCAGGTTATTGAAATATATATTGCATCAAGTCTGCGAAATGGTGTACAACACAGAAGACGATGCACTAATCTCTTTATTAGTTATGTACATACAGCTTTATACTGAAACAAAACTTGACATACATATATCGAACGAAATATTTATATGCAATTGGTTACCGGCTATTGTGCTAAACATAAACATGCTATTTACGATGTCATACACACTTCCAGCACATAGGCACAATATATACATATCCTGACACATACGTCCCGAGCATGTCATACAACACTAACATAGGGTACATTATTTAAAAATAAACTGACACGTGTAAATGCTGTTATATGCTCTGAAAGATGTAATCTTTGTCGTGAGTTCCGCGCACACAAAGGAGGTAGTGTTAATTTGAAGTACGCGTGTGCATCCATTAACGTAAGTGTCGTGGAATCAAATATGCAACAACGGCAATGATCCTATGAGATACTTCGGCGACAAGAGACATGTAAAAAAGGTAGCCGCTGCAATATTTTTGTGAGATATTATGAAATATTGTCATTGACAAAAAGGAGAACACAAACACCTAATAACCGTAGCAATGTTTTATGAGGTACTGTGATGTAAGTGAGAACATTAACGTCTAACGACAGAAGCCATAGCAATGTTTGACAATGGCAGCGTGTTGCAGACGGCATTTAACGACTCCGAAACACGACAATCGGGTTCAGAGAACACCTGGGTGAACCGTGGAGTGGAGAACGTACGGATGCCGAATACATACTTCAAATAGCGTACGTTTCGTTAGCTTCTGTTGGCCTTCTTGGAAACTCGATTGTGATCATCGTCATATTAAAGAATACACAGATGCGCAAGACGTTTACTAACATGTTAATCTTGAATCAAAGTTGTATCGACTTTATCGCATCGCTACTCGTCAGTATGACCTTAACAACGCAGACCCCCAAGACAGATTTATCAGGAATTACGGGAAATATGTAAACTCTTCGTTATATGCACTAATCGTTTTAATAATTGAATGATATGTCGCTGTCCTGCATCCAATATTCCACCACAACTCGTTTTCTAGGACAAAAGTGTTGATGTTGGCCGAATCGGCTTGGTTGGCTGGAGTAATCGGTCTATTATGCCTCCTCGTGCCGACTTCCGGTGTCATTCACTGTCGTTGTGACGTCGTGGAACTTTTCGCCTGTGCCCTATGGCAGAAATGGTGTGACATATTGATTTGTTCGGTACACTATCTTATTCCGATTACTGTATGTATTTCTTCCTAAAGTATAATTATCAAATATCTTCGGACTCTTGTAATTCCATTCGCACAATCCAGTGGCAACGAGGCAATAATTCGGAAGGCGCGCACCAGGTGCAAAGTTATAAAGATATTAGTCATTGTTGTTATCTCAAGTCTCAAGTCTCAAGTGGTTACTCCAAACAGCCCAAACTTGGGCTAACGCAGGAGTTTGTGGTGGACTGTGCGCATGCGCTGTGGGTGGTACATTCGACTAAAAGACTAGTAACTTTAATGTTGCTGAAATGGTTTTTAACTTATAGTTTCATTTATTTTATGTATATGATGTTAAACGAAATTTTTTAATAAGTTGGTTATGTGTATGGATACTGTCGCTGTCTTGCCACATGCACACATAGACAGTCTCCATACCCACACCATGGATAAGTTTACGCTGAACACTGTGTTTTAAAGGCAGTTTAGGTGAGGAGGTATGGTATGTTACGTCTTATGTAACTCGTGGAACCAATGCACGTTTTCTCGTTTAACTTCGGCTATCTCGTCGACTTCACGAACAGGTTCTATAACTTCACCATCATAGCGCTGTTTGGTAACCCGATCATTTACTCGCCGTTTTACGAAACATTCCAAGAGAAAGAGTGTCGAAAGGTTCTCTTCAAGTGCTGAGGAACTGCACCCATTGCAACGACTACGTGATTTGTAATATGTCGTGCAGTTTGTTGCATTATAAATGTGTATTTTATGTAAGCAACCCTAATAACCACGCATGCCCATTAGTAAAATGCAATCTCACTCTTTCTAAATTGTACTGTGCATGTGCATGTGATGTACACTCCTTTGTGTTATACACTTCTTTAAGTGTTGTACTTACTCTTGGAAGAACAATAAAAGTTGTGAATACTTGTGTGGTTGATACGATATATTTGAAGATAGTCAAACTATGTTGATGTATCGTAGTTAAGCCAGCTTTATCATGCTCTTTACAGAGCGACACTATATATGTGTGTTTGTATGTGAACACAAGAGCCATGCAGACTGAATTAGTACATAACAAAACTCATTGTGTTGTGCCTATTCACCTATAAATATTACTTGCTTTATTTACTTTTGTCATCCACTTAATGTGGAAACATGATGATTTTCTTCCAGTGGTTTCGGTTCTTCGTTGTAGTTAGCAAATGTGTCCCGCTGAGGGACATGACCTGCCATTACGTGCCAGACGAAGACGCCTTTTCTCGCGATGGTGCTGATCCGTGGGAGAGAGCTATGCCGTTCTTGGTTGGTCATGTGATGGCGCCATTACACGTTTTGAGTTTTCTGCAGCATTCCTGTGTAGATGCCATCCAGTGCATTTTCTAGTGTTTCTGTTAACAACCATGAATCGTATCCATATATCAAGATCGGTTGAACCGTCGTCCAGAACATCTTCAGTTTTGTGAGTCTGCAGATGTGCGCTCTCCAAACATTGTCAAGGCGTGAACTGCTGCACATGCCTGGGCTTTTCTACACTGGATGTCATGTTGTGAGTTTGTGTAGGATCCGATATATTTAAAATCCTCTACTTTCTCAATTTGACTCGCATATAAAGAGTACACACTATCATTAGCAGACGGGTTGAAGTGCATGTATTTTGTTTTGCTTGGATTGAAAAATAGTCTTGTAGATTTGGAAGCACTTTCCACTTTATGAAGTAAAAATTGTGCTTCTTGTATCGTGGCAGCGAACAGAGCGATATCATCAATATAATCCAGGTCAGAGAGATGGGAGGCTGGATGTCTGGTGCTTCGGTGTCTGGTTAGAGTTAGTCCTTCTCTGTCATCAATCGCAGTTTTTAGGACGTAGTCCAAGACTATGATGAACAGGTATGGGGCGAGAGGGTCTCCATGGAGAACTCCTGTTTTAATGTTGAAATTGGTATTTACCCCTTCGGGAGTCAATACAACTGCAGAGGTATATTACGTCTGTATGGCTTTGATGATTTTCTCTGGGGTACCATACCCATGGAGAATATCAACAGATTGTTTATATATATATATATATATGCCTAGAGATATCTGAAAAATGCAGGATACTAGGCAAATAGGCTAGTATACCTGAAAGTGCGTGTGTATGTGTGTATGTATGTGTGTGCGTGTTGTGTATATATATATATATATATATATATATATATATATATATATATATAGACTTTCAAATATCCGTAGGCAGCTAAGATCATCAATTTCACAACAACTTATTTGATCTAAAACAAAACTTAACTTGTGTAACCGTGCTTTCTCTGTCGCTGCGCCTATGGTCTGGAATGAACTCCCTATCACTTTGAAAACATCTGAAGCTATTGCTATTTTCCGAAAAAAAATCAAGACGTATCTATTCCAAATTGCATTTCCACCATAAATGTTCGGTTGTCCCTCGTTCTGATACTGACATTTGAGCGTCCATATTCACGATTATGCTTAATGATTCCATTTTGTTGCGCCTTTGAGCTCATGTTCCTGAGGATATAGGCGCCATAGAAGTTAATTATTATTATTATTATAAACTTTCAGGTGTACTTTCTGAAGTATTGGTACGATATCCGAGAGTTACCATTCCGGTGGTATATTCCATGAGTATGTCTTGTTGTAAAACTTCAATAAATCTTTCCTTAACTTCGGTAGTCGCCACACTTCAATGGGAATGTCATCTAGTCCTGAGGCTTTGCCAAGTTTCATTTGTTTGATAGCAATGTTGACTTCTGCTAGTGAGAAGACGTCGGTGTCAGTGTTGGGGCTGGTCTCATAGATCTCATAGGTAGATGTTCTCGTATTATATGAAGAGAGCAGTTGCTTGAAGTGAGTTTTCCAAGCATCCAAAATCTTCCCCGTGTATGAAGATGTTTTTTTGATTTCTTTCCCGAAAGTTGTTTTTACTACCTTCCATGCATTATGGAGAGCATTAGTGGACTCGTAACTGTCAAATGCTCCGATAATGTCATAATAAGGTTTCTATAAGAGTTACTAAGACACAAACATTTGCTACTACAATCATGAATATCACGCCAGTGCTTTACTATGCAAACCTTGTTGAACACACAGCATCTTACTTTCAAGGGCCACGACAAACTGTTATATAACCCTACATGACGAATGGTGTAATCTGGCAATATTCTCTCACCAAACGCAAAAAATATATTTGTAGACATCTAGTTCTATAAGTGTCAATAGGACATGGTCGTGTTCTTCGCGCTTAAACTCAACTAATGCAGCATATTTTGTCCTTTCGTTACTAAACATCTCCCGTTATGACTTAGTATTTAGTGTGAATGAGAATCTGTGTTGTTTCCGACGGTCTTTCGATTTCGGTCGAAGGCACGTAATATGCGTTTAATAGGAAATCGATTTCTAAGAACTGACATGCACTTATTGGTCACTCAGTATACATGTCAGCCCTCAGTATAATTGAGATTTGTGCCAGAATCTCCCACCATTACGACAAATTCTTAGACAATCACTAGCGGGATATTCTTGATTGTTGTTGCAAATTAATAGTTTTTATTAACTCTTTTAGGTACATTACCCGCAAACCATGTCTTATGTTTCGTTTTAATGTCAGTATCAGTATAGAGCGCTACGGTGTTTATGTTAATTGATCATATGATCGTATGCAGACACGTTGCTGATATATCCGACACAGGGGGGATTGATAATATTCATAAAGCATGAATGCCGGCATCAACGACACAACTCCAGTTTCTAGCGGTGCACTGTGATCTTCTTCAGATTTGACCTGTTTCCCCCACTCCACTGTGGGATTAGTCTTGTAGATGATCAACATGTTCTATGCAATACGGCGAGAAGTGCTGTAGTTGGTCTGATACGTTTGCGGTCTGAACGACCCTTCACATAGTACGCCGGCCACATCGCCATCGCCACTGACGAGACAAGCAAGTTTGAGTAAGCGAATGAGGCGCCGAACAGACGGTTGAATGACACGCCATGTCGATTCGGGGAATAGACGCAACCCGGAATGACCGTTATATAAAAGTGAAATCGCGTGATGTTTTCGACGGAAGTACAACAAGTAATTAGTGCGAATCGTTTGCCTTGCGCTGAGGCAATCGCGTATCCATGCCAACGCGTGCTTGACTGCGTTCGAAGTTAATCGTACATCAGATCCTCCGATTTTTTGTTCTGGTGTAATTCTTTCAGAATCTCTAATTTGAAGTACAAGTTGTTTTATCGTCGACAATCAATCCGGCGATGCATTGCGTTTACACACGTCCGCCGTCTAGCGATCAAAAACATGACATTCCGGGTAACGACAATTCCTCCCAGTGCTATCAAACAAACATGTAGGCCGCGAATTCAGCCGCCGCTCAGTGGTGCGCCTCGTGCGAATAAGAGCGGGGTACGGCCGGTTTAACTACATCATAAACCGAATGAGGTTGGCGCCACCGGCATCGTGCGAGTGATGCAGCGCTGGAAGGCAGACCTCACACCACTTCGGGATCTTCGTCACGCTGCATAACCTGTCCGTGCCATTGCTCCGCACACACATTTTCCACAATACCCGTAACTCCAAATAACCTTCTTCTGATCTGATCTCGGCACATTTCATAAAAATTTCAGTTCTGCTCATTCTAATTTCTATCCTTGTTTCACAATGCCCCAGTTATCTACTTCTTGCTTAATTCGTAGAATTCGGCAGTCTTTCGACCGGCATAGTGTATACTGTACCGTTAGGTCTAGTCTCGCTTATCCGACTCTCCCTCGCCTTCGTGAACTCGCTGAGAACAGAGTCTGGCTTCGAAATTGTGCTTTGACTGTTACCGGCTCCATTTTGTATAGGCGTTGCAATATATATATATATATATATATATATATATATATATATATATATATATATATATATATATATATATATATATATATATATATATATATATATATATATATATATATATATAGAATATCGATAATGACGTTGATTGGCTGCTGGCGATATATATATATATATATATATATAACTCGTGAAATAAGAATGAACTGTTATCAATTTATACGATGTAATTCCAATCAACTTTAAACGTCGATTATATTGACACAACTGTCACACTGAAAAGCTAAATCACGCAAAATAACTGTATGATCTAGAATATCGATAATGACGTTGATTGGCTGCTGGCGATATATATATATATATATATATATATATATATATATATATATATATATATATATATATATATATATATATATATATATATCAACGTCATTATCGATATTCTAGATCATACAGTTATTTTGCGTGATTTAGCTTTTCAGTGTGACAGTTGTGTTAATATAATCGACGTTTAAAGTTGATTGGAATTACATCGTATAAATTGATAACAGTTCATTCTTATTTCACGAGTTAGCCAAAAACCCCGGATGAGAGCCTAATTAATTAAATCATGTATGAAACCAGCATTTAGTTGCAATAATAAGTTTCGTCACAGTAAAACGTACGGTATGACGCCAGGCGATGATGTGTGCGACAAAAGTGCTGCCACATCTGGATAATCGAGGCTACCTTTGGTACAGCATCAACGTTAGGTATGGGGGCATACCTGTTCTGTAGAGACTGTGGACCAGGACAATCGCATGTTGTTACGAGACAGAGGAGAGGTAAGACGGAGACTGGAAATTGTCCGCAACGCAAATAGTATCACTAATGTGAAAGAATGAAGCAATAAGTAAAACAAACAACATGGAGACTTATCAACACCCCAGTTTGTCATATTGCCACTCGTGGATCAGAATGATGGGCCCTCAAACAAAACGATCGAGACAGAATAAACGGTTTGGAAATGTGGGCTGAAAGGCGGCTACTTATGATCAGGGCCCGAGTTTATAAACCGTACTCAAACTCAAGCTCAAGTCTGTGCTTAAGTCTGAGTTTTCGTGCTCAACTGAGGTTATAAAATGTCTTGAGTACGTACTCACCTGTTCTGTACAGTAAGGTCATGTATTATTTAGACCGACATACTGTGTACCAGGAAAATTGCGTGGTTATTGTTACGTGATGGAGGAGAGGTAAGATGGAGACTGCAAATCGTCCGCAACGCAGTAGTATCACTAATGTGAAAGAATGAAGCAATAAGTAAAAAAAAAACATAGAGACTTATCAACACCCCAGTTTGTCTTACACTCGTGGATCAGAATGATGGACCCTCAAACAAAAAGCGATCGAGACAGAATAAAAGGTTTGGAAATGTGGATTGAAAGGCGTCTAATTAGGATCAGGTGGGTGCAGATGAAAATCAATGAATGCGCTGTGAGATAACTGAGAGATCCAAACAGGCTAGTAGATCAAATATATATAATTAAACTGACATTTTATCCAAGTAGAGGTGTTCTGGAGAAAGAATTGTTAGCCGGGAAGGTAAACGGAGAGGACTAAGTTCAGTAAGTAAAATCCAAATTGGGACTGCTGATAGATGAGGCAGTTGAAGCGGCTCAAGACCGAACGAGCTGGAGATGGATGGTTCGAATGGCCACGCGTCCCAACAATACATTGATTCTGCACATAATGTATTTTCATTAACAGGCAAACTAAATTATGTGAGTGAATGTATGTGCGTGTGTGTGTGTGTGTGTGTGTGTGTGTGTGTGTGTGTGTGTGTGTGTGTGTGTGTGTGTGTGTGTGTGTGTGTGTGTGTGTGTGTGTGTGTGTGTGTGTGTGTGTGTGTGTGTGTGTGTGTGTGTGTGTGTGTGTGTGTGTGTGCATGGTTTTATGGTTTTGCGCCTGTGTGTTTATATATGTATATACAACTTTTATTTAGAGCAGCAACGTTGTTTGTTCTTGCCGTGAAATCTCCTGCAATGCTTGTGTGCGTTACAATCTTTTGCTGTCTTACCAGTGTGAGGAAGTGTGTGTTTGTCTGCACATGTGAAACTTTAAAAGTACTATTTTTGTCCTGATGTTTGTGGGCGCGAGAGTCGTGGTCTACTTTTGTTTCTACTTCAAGTAGTGTGTGTGTGTGTGTGTGTGTGTGTGTGTGTGTGTGTGTGTGTGTGTGTGCGTGCGTGCGTGCGTGCGTGCGTGCGTGCGTGCGTGTGTGTGTATGTGTGTGTGTGTGTATGTGTGTGTGTGTGTGTGTGTGTGCGCGCGTGTATGTGTGTGCGCGCGTGTGTGTATGTGTTTGTGTGTGTGGGCGCGCGTGTGTGTGTTGTATGCATGGTTTTGCGCCTGTGTGTTTATATATGCATATACAACTTTTATTTAGAGTAACGTTCTTTTTTCTTGCCAGTGAAATCTCCTGCAATGCTTGTTAGTTGCGAACGACATTTTTGATTGTGATTCGTCATAGCCTGACAAACGAACTTGCTGATCGGTTCGCATGACCACTGCAGCGAGCCTATCACTGCGAAGGGGAGGGCAACGTCAGGAGGCTGTTATTAAACGATGTAAATCTAATCACTAGAGTTGCTGCCTTCGTGGATGATGGGTGTGTTCCGCTCACCGTGAGAAAGGTAAGTGCTATCGCATGCATACATGAAAACAAAATTATTTATATGGGCGCATATGGAGTGTATTTTGTTCAGACTTTACTCATGCTATTGGATAATGGTGATTCTGAGTTTTGATAATCATTTGAGTTGACACGCATTTTCTTTTGGTGATGCAGGAGATTGGTTGAACCCTCGAATAATTTACCTGTGGTTTTAGTGTGTACATATTAATTATTTTGTGCGTAACGCAGAGCATTATTATATTAATGAAGTACCCTCAGTGAGGATGACAGCTAGAGCACTATCTAAATTACAACGTTCTTTTACTAACATGTGTCTTCTATGCAATCATTATATACTTTGAAAATTGTTTGTTCATAGATATTCGATCATAAAATCACATTTTGATGTAGACGTAATATCTTCGTCCCAAGTGCTGCCAAGCCACATTGTATCTGACGTTTTTCTCTAGGATGAACTTAGTTGCTCTACTTTGTATTCTATCCAGCTTGTCTATATCCATATTACTAAGTGACCTGATGTATCCTTATCACATCTTCCCTAATAATCACTGAACATATATTCCCGATTAGGTCTTCTGCCATATCTTTTTACTGAAAGGTTTTTGGATTTTCACATTTCAGGTATAACTGTGTTACGTGCATTGTTCTAATTTGCGTAGTCTTCTACATTTCCGGCATGTTTATGTACCCTGCCCCTTATATTATTGTGTATAATTCTTTCTAATATCACTTTTTAACAGCCGTTTCTTCCAGAGTGTATCCTCTATTTTCTCATAAGAACAAATGAGGTACGTGTTCGTAGTTTCCACGGTTTATGATATAATACGTCGATTCAAACACAAGTTTCGTTGGGTTACGGTTTGAAAAATCAAACAGGCATGTGGCATCTGTTCAAGTTTGACCATGAGATCAGGTCCAATTGAACGCATGACTAACCCACTGTCCCGCAAAAATCGCCAGTAAACACAACATGCGCTCTGATTCATGAGTTCGTAATGTCATGGTTACAATAAACTGAGTTGTTAAACGCAGCTGTTTCTTTCATTTTTGATTCGCGAAATCGATGTGAAATATGAGATACGACAAATGACACATTTTGAGGACCGTTCCTGTTTGTCCTCGAGAAAGAATTATTGCACCGCATTTTCGCAACTAAAGTTCTAGCACAAAATGTCATTTGTTTACGCTACTAGGCCACAGTTGTATCCCACGTTAGCTCGGGTGGTTTCATGGCAACTCCCCCGGAATAACTAGCGATAATTTCAAAATCGTTGTGTACACGTTGGCATATACACACTGGCACGTTTGAGTAACACATAATTGCGACGTTACATTTTACAACTTTAAAAAGTCACTTCACGCGTGGTGTTTTAACGTGTTAAAGTTGTTGTGTAAATCAGTATTGATATACGACTAGAAGGTGATATCAACGAATGGAAGGAAACAGTTGACGAAGAGCGGATGGGCTGAGAGTGGAGGATAGAAGGAGAAGAGAAAGACCGCGACTGCGATGAGAGGACTGGCTGAAGATATATTTGGCGGGAGTGGGAGGAGAGTGGAGGAAGAGAGCGAGTGATAGGGGAAGGGGACACAGTTGGTGGAGACGGCAGTGAATCTGGAACAGTGACGGAAGAAGAAGGAAAAAAACAAAATCGACGAAGGGTAACGATGTCAACCCCACCCCTGACTGCAGTGAGAAAGAGGAGAGCAACACCAACCTATATGGCATGCAGTAATATTGTACATATTGTGAATTGTTAAATAAAGGCGTGTACGTTAGATAAAAGTGCAATAAAAAATATTAATAACATGCTCAACGTTGCACAGGAGAAAAATCAGCCACTGCGAGAGAGCTTATGACTCCTTGCACTAACCAGTAATGTTTTCGTAGGGCAATGCCAATGATAATTTTATTAACAATATCATGCCATTAAAATCATGTACAACTGCCGGTTTCAAGAAGCGTTCGTACCGTACGACGGAACTTATGTGGCCGTTTGATTAGACCACGTAACTCAGAACATTTCGATAGAACACGCATAGCAATGGTAACAATTGTACGTAACTACGAACTCCAATTGTTCGGAGTTACATAATCTATAGTATTTTAAGTTGAATTATGTTTCCTATTGCTCTATGTATGGGCTATGCATTTAAAGTGTGACTGAACGCATTGGATTTGCCGGCGCCGACCGGTGGTATTTAATTTGTTTGCTCATGTGTCCCCTTACCTAAGTCGTTGCTTTGTTTATCTTAGAAATTGATGCACTTAAACTAGGCAGGGATCGTAGTATTGCCCGATTTAGGGGTGTTTTAGGTTATTTGCAAACGTGTGGTGGACAAGATCAGGACACGGTTATTGGTGAACTAGGGTCATGTGTTGTATTAGAAGCAACGAGTATTAAAATATATAAGATACAGGTGTGGAACATCTGGGAGATCACATCACAGTGAAGTAAAGTTGGTACATAAGGTACGTGTAACCCAGCGTGTGCGCCAGACGTCAGTTGAAGGACACGTGTAAGAACCCCGTGGAAAGCGTAACTTTAGGTAGGAAGGTAGAAAATGTCTGCACTCTCAGCTTATATAACATGAACCCAGGAATTGACTTGGTTCTTTTGTAAATTGCATAGCACCTATCGTTTATTAAAAGTATATTTGTCTTTCATTTGTCTTTGCTGTATGTTCCCTTGAGCAGCCATCATTCACGAGCGTTGAAATATAGAAACAGGGAACTCGAACTAGACATGAGCCTAACTAGTAAGCGGAAACCTCGCTAATCCGTGACAACGTCCACACACGTGATATCCTCACCACGGAGGAGTTTTGATGTACGAACTAACCCCGTTGGCTCCGGCACACCTACAAACTGTCAGCCCCATGCACTCGAAACTGACGGATATATTAAGAAACAGACAGGCAGAATCACAGAGTAGTACGTCATATCATACACGCCTTTGTTGCGAATTATGAGGCCACGTGATGTAAACATAAACAAACATATTCCTGTTGACATGCATGTCTTACATCTTTATAGTTATGTCCATGGATTCATGTTATATGTTGAAGGCGTCTGTTCTCAAACGAGTTCAGTTTATCATATGGTGACTCTGATTACCTCCAACTTTCCGCTCCATCCATCCATTTGCCCTGAGATAACAATTTAGTTTAACATCTTCATGTTCTTTGACCGTTTCAGAATTTCAACATGATGTCCAGTTTGCTGAAAGAAGCTATCGCTTTGGCCATCCTGATTCGTATCTCCACACCAATTCCACAACGCTTGTTCTCACACCTCCCAAGTAGGTGACGTTTCCGATGTTCTCTATTGGTGTGTTGATCATGATGTCACATTTTTGCGCTTCAAGTGATTTCGACTGAATAGCACTGATCTTCAGCCTTGTTTGTTCAGCCCAATATTTCAGATTATCCTTTATTCGTGTTTCTTTGCATCGTCTCACATGTGATACTTATCATAACTAAAGTCATTATCATTTTGTACTGTGTTGTCAACACATAATATTCCCGATGCGCACTCTCTCATGGTCCAATATATTGTTGTTCCAAACGGGAGGATCCATCCTTGTTTAACCCCGGTATTACGTCAACAACAGTGTATCTTGTGGTTCGTGAATAGCACTTGCAAAATATCTTAAGGCGAAACAAAAGTCATAGAACTGGGGCTATGCACCTAAAAGAGATAATAAAAATAAAAACTATACAACAAAAATCAAGAATATCACGTCAGTGGATCACTCAGTTCTAATAGTTGGAAAAGCAATTTCTCCGGCTGACTGCAGGCTGACATCTTAACCAGCGCAACTGATAAGTGAATGCGCCGTTCAATGAAAATCAGATAACCTAGGCTACATTAAGGGAGGCCGGCATCATCACCATCATCAATCCCTTAACCCGGAGTGTCGTTGTAGCACCACCGATGACTTCGCAACCAGCTGTCTCCACCTCTGCCTGTCTTATTTGTGTCTCTGAGAAGTCCGGGCCTGTGCACTCTTTGATGTCGTCCTCCCACCTCTTCTTCTGTCTTCCTCTTCTTCGTTCTCCCCT
The DNA here is from genome assembly GCA_963662155.1 of Lamellibrachia columna. Classification (NCBI taxonomy): domain Eukaryota; kingdom Metazoa; phylum Annelida; class Polychaeta; order Sabellida; family Siboglinidae; genus Lamellibrachia; species Lamellibrachia columna. The sequence continues at coordinate 19,903,237 of OY759266.1, forward strand.
AAGGATGCATTTCGGGATGGTCTTTGTCAGGCCGGATGTTCGTGAGACATGCACACAACATTTCAGCTTCCGTCTCTTTACCGTGGTCAGTATATCTTTATAAGGCCCGATGGCTTGCTAGATTATGTTGTGGACCTCTTCGTTGGTTACATGGTCCTGGTATGAGATAAACAGATCTTTCGATAGCACCTCATTTCCATGGCTTGTACTCTTCTTTGTAGCTCGGTTGCAAAAGTCCATGTCTCGCATGCACATATAAATATTGACAAGTGATCGTATCAGTCTGATTTTGGATCGAATGGTGATATTTTTATCTTTTCACATAGGTTTCAGTCCAGTCAGCATTGCTGTTGTCTGGGCAACCCTTGAAATAATCTCATGTTAGGATTCCTCGTCTGTGACATATGAACCCAGGTACTTGAAGTTGGACACTGTTTCTAGTCTTTGTCCCCTCACGTTGATCTTCCTGTTGACGCCACGATATTGTGGGTCATTAGCTTGGTTTTCTCAGCAGTAATTTCCATTCCGTAGGACACAGATATTTTGTCGAGGCGGCTCACTAGGATGACTGGCTCCTGTTCATCCCCTGCTAAGCCATCGATATCTTCTGCAAAGCGTAAATGTGTTTGCTGTCCTGCCTCCGATGTTGACTGCTCCTACGGGCACTTCAAGGGCGTCAGTCGTGATTCTCTCAAAACAATATGTAAAATAGAGTGGGTGAAAGAAGACAACCCTAAAAATCGGATAACCTAGACTACATGTGACGTATTAATGGAGGCCGGCATACACGTAGCCAACGTAAAGTCTCAATCAAACGTTCTGTTTTGACAGAAAGAGGAGTAAAAATGTTGTAAACGACTACCCAAATACTTGTTGAGATGAGTTGAGTTGAGTTGAGATAGGTCGCAAACAGCATGGCCATATGAAATTGGTAATATATAGGAATATGTGTATGTAACTAAATGCTGTGATACTCATGACAAGATTTTAACAAGATTTGTCATCCAAGCCAAAGGCCCAGATGGCAAGTGGACAAGGAAGCCATTGGCTTATCGAGAGTCCAACAATGTTCACCTACTTATAACCCGCCCTCCTGATATATGTGTCAACCTTGTTTTTAAACATATTCACGCTGCTAGCAGTTACACAATCTGTAGACAGTTTGTTCCATTCATTTATTGTCCTCTGTGAGAACGAGTGCTTCCTGATGTCCAATCTACATTGATCCTTTACTAATTTTACCTCATGTCCTCTAGTTCTGCTATCCTTCTTGAGTGAGAAAAACATATTTCTATCAATATTTTCATACCCATTCAATATCTTAAAAACTTCAATCTGATCTCCTCTTAACCTCCTTGTCTCTAGAGTTGTTAAACCACATTCTTTCAGGCGTTCTTCATAACTAAGGTCTCTAAGTTCTGGAATCATTTTAGTTGCTCTCCTTTGTATGCGTTCAAGCGTATCTATATCCTTCTTACGATATGGTCTCCATGCTTGTATACAGTATTCTAAATGAGGTCTAACTATTGCTTTATAAAGAGGTATAATTAACTTTTTTCCCTTATATGTTATGTTTCTTCTAATCAATCCAAGAATTTGATTACCCTTTGAAGTTGCAATACCACACTGCTCTGAAACTTTCATATCAGCGCTTATTGTAACTCCTAAGTCCTTTTCTTTTACAGTAGTACCAAGAACAGTAGCTCCCATTTTATAGTTTACATTCAAGTTCCCATGTCCTGTATGTAGGCATTTACATTTCCCAAAATTGAACAGCATCTGCCATTTCTCAGACCATTTCACTAATCTGTCTAGATCGTTTTGTAAATGTTGTTTATCACCATCAGTATTAACCTTTCTAAACAGTTTTGTGTCGTCCGCAAATTTCAGTACGTTACTTGTTATACTCTCGTCCAAGTCATTGATATAAATTAAGAATAATATAGGTCCTAATACTGATCCTTGAGGTACCCCACTCAAAACCGATTTCCAATTTGAAACTTCGCCATCTACTACAACTCGTTGTCTTCTGTCAGTCAGCCATTGTTCTATCCAGTCAGTTATGCTATCCCCGATACCATGGGCTTTTAATTTAAGTAGTAATCTTTGATGTGGCACTTTGTCAAAAGCTTTCTGAAAATCTAAGTAGATAATATCTACTGGCGATCCCATGTCTATCCACTTAGTGATTTCTTCCAAAAAACATAACATATTTGTTAAGCATGACCTCGCTTTAAGGAATCCATGTTGAGATGAATTTAATAATTTATGCTTAACGAGGAAGTCCACCATATGGTCTTTAATTAACCTTTCTAATAATTTACAAATCACTGACGTTAAACTCACTGGTCTGTAATTCTCTGACTTATTTCTCGAACCCTTTTTAAATAATGGTATGATGTTTGCTTCTTTCCATTCAAACGGAACAACTCCCTCTTTTAATGACAAGTTGAATACTCTTGCAAGTGGTATACTGATTTGATCTACTGTTTCCATTAGTAATTTTGGAGGAATCCCATCCACTCCCGGTGATTTGTTATCCTTCATTGCCTTTATTTTCCTAGCTACCAATTCTGGAGTTACAACTAACGGTCCTAAATAGTCAGATTTAGCCCCCTGAAATTTAGCATCAGCAACTGGTAATGAACTAATATCTTCTTTTGTAAACACTGAACTGAAGTAACCATTTAGGTCTTCCGCCATTAAAAACCCCTGTGATATTATATTTCCAGCACTGTCTTCTAGAGGTCCAACCTTGTCTTGTACGTTTTGTTTACTCCTGACATATGCATAAAAACTCTTGCTGTCAGTTTTTATGTTACATGCCAGTTTTTGCTCATAGCTTCTTTTAGATTGTCTGATTTCAGTTGTAGCTGCATTAAGTGCCTCTTTGTATTTTGCATAGTCTTCTTCCTTTCTGGTACGCCTATAAACCCTCCACATAGTTTGTTTTAGCATTATTTTTCTAATTGCCTCTTTTGACAAGTGTTTCTTTCTACACCGTTTTCCTTGTTTTCGGAAGGGAACAAATTTATCAATGATACTCTCAATTTCATATTTTAGAATATTCCAACATTCAATTGCAGTCTTATCCATCAGCATGTTATTCCAATCTAGCTGTGCTAAGTATTTTCTCATATCTTTGTAGTTACCTTTGTGGAAGTTTCTCTTGTACGTTTTCTTATTTTTACTTTCTGATTTTACATTGATGTCAAAATGTATTTGATTATGGTCACTATTACCCAATGGTTCAAATATTTTTACATTGTCCACTAATTCTTGTTGTGATGACAAAACTATATCTAATACATTTTCTCCCCTGGTTGGTTCTAGTACGTGCTGAGTAAGAAAGCTATCCTGGATTAAACATAGAAATTGTTGATCCTCAATCCCTGTGCTCTCTAGAGAATTCCATTGTATGTGTCCATGGTTAAAATCTCCCATTATGATACATTCCCCTTTACTAACTTCCTTTATAGCGTTTTTTATTTTTGTGTTGTCCTCTTCGTTTATGTTTGGACTTCGGTAAACTAATCCAATAGTTAATTTTGAATTTCCTGAAACAATTTTGCACCAAACAGCTTCATCGCAATCTGCTTCCCTTTCTAGTTTTATTTCATAAGCCTGAATAGATTCTTTAACATATAAAATAACTCCCCCGCCCCTTCTTCCTATTCGATCTTTCCTAAACATTACGTATCCTGTCAGTCCTAATTCAGCATCTGTTATATCTATGTTAGCCCATGATTCAGTTATACCAATTATGTGAGGGTCAATATCTTCTACCATAATGTTTAATTCGTTTTTCTTATTTACTATGCTCCTTGCATTTAAACATACGCATCTATAACCTTTTTCAGAGATGATTTTCGGATGATTTGATATTGGTTTATCTGTGCTAGTGGCCTCTTGTTCTGCTTGAGACACCTCTAGGTAACCCCCCTGCACTTCTAGTTTAAAGAATGTTTACTTCCAAAAATATTTGTCATTGTACCCAAGTCGCTATCTACTGCTGCTGAAAGTTTGTCCGCGAATACTGCCGCCCCCTTTCCACTTAAATGAAGCCCATCCTTCATGTACATATCAGCCCTCCCAACAAAACTTCCCCATAAATCCACAAATCCAACTTCCTCTTCCCTACACAGCCTCTGGACTAACATGTTAATTGCCATCCCCCGACAATTTCGATATTTATGACCCCTCCTGCCCATTACAGGTAAAATCCCTGACAGTATTACCTGCTCAACCCGCGTCTGTTTTAGTGTTCTGACCAACTGCCTATATTTCCTAACTATGGCAGTTGTACCCTCCCTCTCTACGTTATTTGTCCCTACATGTACTAAAACAGATCCACCCTTACCCGAGCCTACGATGTTTTTTACCCTCTCAGTTATCGCCTCTATTTTGGCTCCAGGCAAGCAGACCACCACATCATCTCCCTTGTTTAAGACTCTGTCGGTCTTCCTAACTATCGAATCCCCCACAAACACCCTCGCTCTCTTCCTCACCCCCTCTATCACTGCTGCAGAATAACTCTTCCTTTCGATCCCCTCCATCACATTCTGTCCTGACCCCTTCCCTTCCGTCTCCCCCACTCCCTTCTCCTTCCCTCCTGTCTCCCCTACTCCCCTCTCCTTCACTCCGGTTGTTTTCCCTCCCGTCTCCCCCACTCCCTTCTCCTTCCCTCCTGTCTCCGCTACTCCCCTCTCCTTCACTCCGGTTGTCTTCCCTCCCGTCTCCCCCACTCCCTTCTCCTTCCCTCCTGTCTCCGCTACTCCCCTCTCCTTCACCCCGGTTGTCTTCCCTCCCATCTCCTTCCCTCCTGTATCCCCTACTCCCCTCTCCTTCACCCCGGTTGTCTTCCCTCCCGTTCCTTTCCTTCCCGTCTCCTTACGTCCTGTCTCCCTATGACCTGTCACCTTCCCTCCTCTCAGCTTCCTCCCAGGCTGAGGTGAGCTCTCCCTAGCATCTCTTGTGTCTTTCCCCACTTTATCGTCTACTGTTCCCTCACCGGAACTACCGGCACAACTCCCCTGTTCCCTTCCCACCATTGCCACAACGAGCAGCCTCAGCTCTTCCAACTCCACCTCTAGTTCCTTCATCCTTGCGCATCCCCTACACTCAAAACTAAAACTATCTGCCTGGACCTCAGCCCAGGACTTCTCGCACCCAGACTTGACGAAATCTACCCAGTTACTACAACTGCCACAAATTAAGTGCCTTGTGGCCTTTAACTGCCGTTTGCACGGCGCCATCATACAATTTAGTTTTAATTAGTTTGCTACGTTAGCCTTGAATAAGGCTGTTTTTGTGATCAAAAGAACACTTTAGGCTAAAAATCCTGCCACCTAGCGAATACGGAGAACACTGTGTAACAAAACAACGAAGTCAGTGTGTACTAATTTACGCTAAAATCCTGCTGTTAATTCCTTTTTACCGAAAACGTTGACTACCACTATGTCAGATATTACCTTATGTATGTAATTTAAGTAAATAAATCACTTTATCTTATATATATATATTAGCTAATGTAAACGATAGCTCGATGCACGGGTTGAATGACCTGTAAACAAACTCCCTTTTATCACTCGTTGAGTTTGAATCCGGGAAAAAAAAATACTACCTCTGTTAACAACAACGGTTTCTTAATATATGTCTACAAGAAGTTGGTGAACAATATATGTATAATACTAATACTTATTCTAACCAATATTCACTGTTACTGACTATTCACTATGTTATCTAAATTTTCGAATTGTAAACACCCCTATTAACGCTCGCTGAATTCCCTGACAGAATCCGAAACTAACTTACTCTAAAATACTCCCTCTGACTAATAATTAACAAAACCTGTTTCCTAATATATGTCTACAATACGTTTGTGTATAATATATATGCAATAGTAATACTTATTCTATTTGATATTCCACGTATTTCTGTAAATGATCTACACCAAATTCAAGTCGCTGCACCAAGTCCAAGTAGCCGGAAGTAGAATCTGACTTAGGGATAGCTAACAGAATGGCGCAGTCTATGAAATTAAGATGGCATGACATTCTTAATTGTAGTCTTAGTAACTCGTATAGGTGCATAGGCTGAAAACTATGACTTTTGTTTTCCTTTAAGCTTATAAACCCGGTATTATTAACATAACATAAGTAGCGAGAATTGAACATATATTTTGAACAGTTTGGAATACATCATGGCATGTTCATAATGGTTTACGTTTTTTTTTCAGATGGATATAACAACGCCGCCTCAATTGATATCACACGCGTGCAGGTTTGTCTAAGCTAAACTTGACAGCCCAGTGACGCTTCTAAATGCGGAATACTAATTTACGGAATACTAATACGGAAATTGTTAGTACATACATTGCTTATCAATGTACTGACTGCACGAACGCATAGCAAACCATGGCAACGAGTGGAAATCAGAGCGACTATCGGGTAGGACTGAACATTTCTGAAATACAACAACTAGGAATACTCGTCAACGCTACGAGCAGCCCATTGCCGAACATACGTATGCCGAATACCCACCTCAATATTGTGTATAGTTCGGTTTCTGTTCTTGGCATTCTTGGAAACTTAATCGTGATCGTCGTCATTGCGAAGAGTACAACAATGCGCAAAATATTGACTAACATTCTAATATTGAATCAAAGTTGCATCGACTTGATGGCAGCGGTCTGTATCATGCTAACGACAACAAAGACATCGGTCGCGCACGATTTATCAGGAATTTTGGACGAAATCTATTGCAGATTTTGGCTCAGTGACCTTCCACTGTGGAGCTTTCTAATATCGTCATCGTATTCACTAATCATGTTGACTGTTGAACGTTACGTGGCAGTTGTGCATCCAATATTCCATCATAACTCTTTTTCGAAGCGAACAGTCATAATAATGGCCGCCGCATCTTGGTTTCCTGGACTGATAGTCATGCTTGCTCTGCTCGTGCCAACTTCCGGTGTCATTGACGGTCGCTGTTCCGTCTTGACGCTCTTTGCCAGTCTCTGGTGGCAGAAGTTCTGTGGCGTAGCGCTGTTTATAGCGCAATACCTCATTCCGATCACAGTGTTCATGATTTGCTACGGCAGGATCTTCCTCTACCTACGGAGCCGTGTATCCCCTCAGGAACAAACCAGTGGCAACGAGGTAGCTGTCCAGAAGGCGCGTGCCTCACGCAAAGTTTTACAGATGTTAGTGATCATCGTCGTGTGTTATATCCTATGTAACTCGTGGAACCAATTTATGTTTCTTGCGTTTAATTTCGGCTACGCCATCGACTTCACCGGAGGGTTTTACAACTTCACCGTTATCGCGATATTCTTGAACTGTTGCGCCAACCCGATCATCTACGCACTGAAGTACGATATATTCCAGAAAGAGTTTAGAAAGCTATTCTTCACATGCGGTGCACCTATAAACAGCGAAACGTCTTCTAGAATGGTACCAATTTCAGAAAACTGAAACCAAAGCATGCCAACAAACGGTTTTAGGATTTGGATGTGGCAAATCCGAAAAGTGATGTTGTCAAACTGTGTGAGGGGTCCATGACTCTAAGTAAAACAAATATTGATCCCGATAAGCCCACGATGTAACAAATTAATTAATGTAGCACCTACAAACAGCGACACTACTAGACCGGTGCCAATTTCAAATCCCAAAAGTGATGTTGTCAAACTGTGGGAGGGATCCATGACTCTCTAAGTAAAAAAACATGACGCCCGATTAGCCCAATATGTAATAAATAAATTAATATAATAATGATCTCTTAACAAAGGTTTTATGGTGCTTTTGGTGTGCTGCATTGGCAATATTGTCCAACTGTGGGCGGGGTCGTTGACCCCCTAAATTACAAAAACAAAATCACTACCGATTTGTTCACGATACAGACAAACACCCTTCTAGTTTGTATAATAATGATCTGTAGTCAGCGGTTTTATGGTGCTTTGGGTGTGCGAAATAGACAAACACTCAGTTCAGTTTGACAACATCGCTTTTTGGATTCAGCACTCCCAGATCACCTTAACACCGTTTGTTGGCATGCTTTGCTTAAACCCGAAAAAAAACACCCATATAATTAGTATAATACTAATCTCTTAGCAACGGTGTGATTCTGACATGGGTGTGCTGAATCCATGAATTGATGTGGAAGGAGTTCTTGAAGGAGCTCTTGATCCCCTACGAGTTCCTTCTTAAGATATTTATTTGGATGTTGGCACCATTCTATTCATGACTTTATGGCCTCGTTTTGTAGTTGGCAGGTGAACGTTATCACATTGGATTTTATTGTGAACATATCGAGTTCGATCGAGTGCCACTTTGACTAGACTGCGTGTACTTGCGATGTACTTTGATTTATGTACACATTTATACAGGAAATACCATGCTAATCTAGTTTAAACTATGTGCACTGAAGTTATATGTTATGGGTATCGTTGTTTAAAGAGCATTTCCAGCATGTTCTCTATGGTCAGTAGAGTGTGCGTCAATATGCATAGCGCACGTAAATATGTAAATATGCATAGCGCACGTAAATATGTAAATATGCATAGCGCACGTAAATATGTAAATATGCATAGCGTACGCTGGTGCTACGTTGTAGGACATGCACGATGTTGTTATGGTAACGTTCCCTGATTATGTAATAAAGTATATTTCAATAGCGGCGTTCATGTGGACATGTAGATTAATTAGTAATACATTACCTTACTGTACAGAACAGGTGAGTACGTACTCAAGACGTTATATAACTCAGTGGCTGAATTCTTTGAGAAGACGAGTTGGTGTCTGCCAGGCGGTGAAATGTAAGGCACTTTGAACAGACTGGACTCGATACGCCGTCATGAGAAATTACAGATTACAGATTACAGAATCAGCCGTTTAGTAGAATGAAAATGGATAATGGCTGTGTTAAAACTGCACAGTAAATTCACACCCCCTGGTTAGTTGAATTATATACACATACATATTATTGACTATGGCTTTTGCAACGCTGACAAGTCCTCGCGAGGTTTACGTGCGTCTTTTGCCCAACGAAGAACATTAATTTTGTCTTTCGGGAATAACAATTTACGACATTTCGTAGCTTCTATATTATAATGCAGTAGACGAATATGAACGAAAGAAAGCAAATTGTTTACGCACATCCACGTCATTCTAACTCGAACACCCTTCTAGTATAATAACGATCTGTAAACAACGATTTTATGGTGGTTTAGGTGCGTTTGTTTGCATGCTTTGCTTAAACCCCGAAATAAACAAACACCCATATAATAAGTACAATACTAATCTCTTAGCAACGGTGTTATTGTGACATGGGTGTGCTGAATCCATGAATTGATGTGGAAGGAGTTCTTGAAGGGGTTCTTGATCCCCTACAGGTTCCGTCTTAAGATACTTATTTGGATGTTGGCACCATTCTATTCATGACTTTATGGCCTCGTTCTGTAGTTGGCAGGTGAACGTTATCACATTGGATTTTATTGTGAACATATTGAGTACGAACGAGTGCCACTTTGACTAGACTGCGTGTACTTGCGATGCACTTTGATTTGTGTACACATTTATGTAGGGAATACCATGCTAATCTAGTTTAAACTATGTGCACTGATGTTATATGTTATGGGTGTCGTTGTTTAAAGAGCACTTCCAGCATGTTCTCTATGGTCAGTAGAGTGTGCGTAAATATGCATAGCGATCGTAAATATGTAAATATGCATAGCGCACGCTGGTGCTACGTTGTAGGACATGCACGATGTTGTTATGGTAACGTTTCCTGATTATGTAATAAAGTATATTTCAAAAGCGGCGTTCATCTGGACATGGAGATTAATTATTTAAGTAAATAATAAAATATGTTATATATATATATATATATATATATATATATATATATATATATATATATATATATATATATATATATATATATATATATATATATATATATATATATATGTATATATATATATATATATATATATATATATATATATATATATATATATATATATATATATATATATATATATATATGTATGTATATGTATATGTATATATATGTATATGTATATGTATGTGTATGTATATATATATATATATATATATATATATATATATATATATACATATACATATATATACACACACACACACACACACACACACACACACACACACACACACACACACACACACACACACACACACAAACAAACACACACACACACACACACACACACGTAGGTTACACGTTCCGACGCTCTAACACCACCGCACCCCAATTACCTGACTATATTGACTGGTGGATGTGAACGAACTGTCTTCGAGCAGTACATTTGCTTCTGAATACTTTTAGAGGACGAGTTGGTGTCTACCATGCGATGAAGTGTAAGGCGCTTTGAACAGACTAGACCGGATACGGCGGCATAAGAACTTACCTGTTACTTTTACCGAAACAGTAGTACAATAACAGAGGCCGCATAACAGAATGACGGATAACAGAATCAGCCGTTTAGTATAATGAAAATGGATAATGGCTATATTAAAACTGCACAGCAAATTCACATCCCCTGGTTAGTAGAATTATATACACATAAATATTATTGACGTTGCAACGCTGACAAGTCCTCGCGAGATTTACGTGCGACTCTCGCCTATCTAAGAACATTAATTTTGTCGTTCGGGAATAACAATTTACGACATTTCGTAGCTTCTATATTATAATGCAGTAAATGAATATGAACGAAAGAAAGCTCAAATTGTTTACGTACATCCACTTCCACATCATTCTTACTCAAACACCCTTCTAGTTAGTATAATAATTATCTGTAAACGGCGGTTTTATGGTGGTTTAGGTGTGCGAAATAAGCAGGCACCCTTCTATTTCATTTTGACAACATAACTTTTTGGATTCAGCGCTCCCAAATCACCATAAAACGTGTGTTGGCATGCTTTGCTTAAACCCCGAAATAAACAAACACCATTATAATTATTATGTTATTGCAACATGAATGTGCTGAATTCACAAATTGATGTGGAAGGAGTTCTTGATGGAGTTCTTGATCCCCTAAATAAAAAACGGCGCCAGATTAGCCCACGAAATAGACAAACACCCCTCAATTTCATTTTGCGAACACCACTTTTTGGATTCAGTACCCTACAGATCACTCAAAAACCGTTTGTTAGCATGCTCTACATAAACATTGTCTACGGGACCATTACTTCGCATCGGCGTCATATTTCGACAATTACACCTGCATGTTTGACCAAATTAAAATCACAATGGTGGATTTCAACAGAAACAAACTTATTTTAATAATAGTTAACAACGTTAGAGTTTGGTTATGATATCAATGCATTGTTATACGTGCAAAATGCCCGTAATAAACACATGCTCTGACCGTATGATATTTTGTAATCTTCAATTTTAATATGTAATATTAAATTTAAACGAAGGAAAGGACATTTTACGATTTTTTCGTTTTAATTGTTTTAGTAGAATAAAACAAAAATACATTTGCTTCTCTGAGTTGACTGTAATTATGTTGGATTTCTGTATAGCACGGTGAAGTTGACGTTTGATTTTTGGTCAATATTCCCTAAAGTTCGCTTCATGACTTGAAAATCAAACAATTGTACAACACCAATTTTAATCGCTGCAAGCTACGCGCGACATAAAGCACAATTGGTGACCATGTCTAAAGTAAAACAGTTGTCAAAAAATTTTGCCCATATGAAACTTCGCACTGCCTGTATCAGATGAACCTTAAAAAACTTGATCAAACACATAATTTAATAACGTAAATTCTAGTAAAGTAAAGAATATATCTGAATAAATTAACACAATTATTAATACAAAATGTGGAGGTGTCCTTTGGCTGTAGGCGAAAATAAAAATGTATTTAATGAAAATTGTAATAGTAATTTAATTATAAGTGTCATATGCTTTACATGACAAGATTACTACTCGCCAACTAGTAATACGCCTGCGGAATAGACCGACAGAGACGTGTAAGGACAACGGGGTAGGCATACGGGACAAGGTATATTTTCAATACAAATATTTGAGAAAACAAATTGTGTGATTGTTTATGTGACACTATTAAGGTAAACTTATATAACCCAAATATACAAATTGGCAAGTCTTACATTTGTTAAATATTAGATTGATAAACAAAACAGTTAGTCCTCACGTTTTCGTATATAACTAATTATGTGAACAATGTGCGGCATCATGCTCAATTTGTTTAACGAAAAAAATCTTCGATTTTACCTTTTTTAATTGTTCTTGGAAATGGCAATCAAATTACTATAGCAATTATGATAGAGTTTAACATACAATTTTCCATTTTATGATAACCGTATATTTTGGGGCACCGGTTGAATTTGAATAAAATACATGCGTGGTGCAACGGTCTCCCCTATATGATTTGTCGGATATCTGCCTAGCATCAAAAGAATGTGATAATCACACATGAAAACAAGTATCTTATCAATATTTTTTCATTTGAAGCAAATCTGTATTGAAACGGGATACGACAGTGTTACTCCCAAAATCCATATTTCATAAAAGGAAATTAGCACTGAATATTACTTAAACTACTAACGCAATACTTATTTGCTTACCTAGCTCACTCGCAATGGGATAAATTAATTCAGGAGGGAGCTTTAAATTGTTGAATGTTGCTGCTACCAGAGCAACCAATCAACACAATCGGCCAGACACTACTAACTAAAGTAATTTTCCGGTACTTACGCCACAATACAAAGGCATCAGGGATGGAGGCAAAACTCGGTGTCTTGCATAGTACAGTATTGCAGTACTCAATAAAAAAATCGCAATACAATAGGCATATCAAAGAGTGTAATATATACAAAATCTGGATGCATATATAATTTTCGTCACAACTGAAGCTACACTCGGATTAAAGGCTACGGTGCGTGTGACAAACGGTGGCTCCACATTACGGACATTGAATAATATTGTTATATCAAATATTACTGGACAAACTAAATACTATGGGTTGGAGGGCCCCCACTGAAACTATTCAACAGCTACATACCAAATAGAAAGCAATATACAGAATTGGGCGATATTAAATCTAAAACATTGACAATAAGCACTGGTGTCCCACGTGGGTCTATTCTTGGGCCGCTGTTGTTTATAATCTACATAAATGATATTTCACAGTCTAGCGAAATATTAAATGTTATAATTTACGTAGACAACGCTACCTTTTCAAGTACGCTATATAATAAAAAAAATACGGAGAACATTGATGCTGGTTCCTTAATTAATGACGAACTTGGTAAAATAAACGAATGGTTTGAAATTAACAAACTGTCACTAAACATAAACAAATCTAGATATATGCTTTTCCACACGTCAAATAAACAAGTAAACACTCCAAATCAGTAGCGCAAACATTGAAAAAGTAAATGAATTCAACTTCCTAGGTCTAACTCTGGACACAACACTTTAAAATGGAGGAAACATTCTGAAATCACTTCAAATAAGTGTTCCAGAACATTTGGAGTGTTAAATAAGTATTAACCGAAATATAAAAAAAAGTTATATGTAATACACTAGTCCTACCACATATGAATTATTACATCATACCATGAGGCTCTCAAAGTGAAAGAATATACAAAGTACAAAAGAAGGCTGTTAGAATGCTAACAACGAGTAGATACAATTCACATACGCATCCGCTTTTGAAAAGATAAAATTAATTAAAAATCACAGATTTACTAAGATTACAAGAACCTAAGTTCTATTATAAATTTATGTACAATCTATTACCATCGTATATGCAAAATTGGCAGCTGACATCAAATGCAAACATTTACACTCACGACACACGAAGACAACATTAATTACATACAATTAGAACACAACATGAATTTGCAAAGCGATGCCTGATACGCAATCTACCTAACACTTTAAACAATACACCAGCTCTGGAAAAAGAAAAATTCATCACACATAGTCTAAGTGGGTTGTGAACTACACCAAACATCAGTACATACAAAACTATCAAACCTCGTGCACTATAGCAAATTGTTATACATGTTGGAAGAACCAACAATGACAAAAAAAACAACTAAACAAATGCACGAACTCAACGAACGCACACATTCACAACTACACAAGGAGAATACACACTTTTTTAGATGTACAGGCATATGCACACGGACGCACGCACGCACGCACGCACGCACGCATGCATGACATTTCGTTTTCCGTCTGTTTGGAAGAATTGCACTTGTTTGACGAACTCATTTAATTTTATTTAGTTTTATTTTCTCTCTATGAAAGATCATGACCTGTTAGGTCATTTAATTTACTAACTTATAAACATTCTAATTTATAAGGTGAATGGATGAATGCATGAATGAATGAATCTTTGTTTTAAACAAAAACAACAACAACAATTATAGACAAACATCATAGAACAACATTTCGTAACTATACAATTGTTGAGAAAAGAGCAAGAAGAAATGTAATACTTATGTTACTTATGTTACTTATGTTACTTATGTTACTTGCCATATTACAAATAAAAATACATAATACTGAATAATATACAGTATTCAATTATTCGCATGTGACAGATTGTTTTGTTTTCAAAACATGGTACATCAGACTTAATGTTCATGTCCATATATGGCAGGCCGAACGTGAAGTAATAACTTTAATTATGTCCTAAACCAATTTGGATTTGCAGTCAATTTAACGAAAACCACCTCTATAAATATAGATCCAAAATATTTTATAACCCTATCTCTAGTCATTTTTTCACCATACATCATCACCATAAGGTGGATCCTTGATAGCGACTAGCTAGTCTACTGAAAAGTTAAATCATGCAAAATAATGTTATTGTGTAGAATCTCGATAATGACGCTGCTGGCTACTGGCAATTCACGATAGCGCCTAAACAAAATGGAGTCCGTAACAGTCAAACCATGTTTCTGAGGCCAGACTGTTCTCGGCGAGTTCACGAGGCGAGAGAGAATCGAATAAGCGAGACTACGAGTGCGCGTATATTCTCGGTGTGAAGGCAATTTATAGATAGTTTTCTTTGTTTCATGTTGGTCGCTAGGTGGCGATACACTATTGCAAATACTCGCAATAGGCCTACTCTATTGAACATTCTAAATTGAGTATTGCAATACTGTACTATGCGAGACACCGAGTTTTGCGTCCATCCCTGATGCTCTTGTGCAGTGTTGTAAATACTGGAACACTACATTAGTCAGCAGTTTCTGGCCGATTGTGTTGATTGGTTGCGATGGTAACAGCTACCTTTAGAAATGTCTCAATGTTTTGTCAATTGCACACGAGGTAAGTGTATGGATGTGCAATTAATTCCACTGTGCAGGGATGTGTAATGCATTCATCAATTTAAAACTCCCTCATTTATCCCATCGCGATGGAGCTAGGTTCGTTGATGTTCATATAAGTAGTGCGTGAATAATTTAAGTAATATTCAGCGTTAATGTCCCGTATAAAATACAGATTTGTGGGATTTTGGGAGGAATACTGTCGTGTCCCATTTTAATACAGATTTGCTTCAAACGGAAAACTACTGATCAGGTACTTGTTGTTGTGTGTGATTAAGATGCAAGTATAAATTGGAGTGACAACCTTACATACTTTTTGATGCTAGGCAGATATCCGACAAATCCTATAGGGGAGTTCAGGCACGTATTTTATTCAAATTCCGCCTGTGCCCTAAAATATTTGGTTATCATAAAACGAAAAATTGCCTGTTAAACTCCATCATAATATCTGTGGTAATGTGGTTGCCATTTCCTAGAACAATGAAGAAGGAGACGGTAAAATCAAATATGTTTTCATTAAAAATGTAGCATGGTGACCCACTAGTGCTCAGGTACGTGGAGCACCATGTGTCCAGATCACACGATTTGTTATGTGATTTTTTAATGATAATGAGAACTTCAGTAATAGTTGCAGATGTGAAACACTGTAGTGCATTTTCAGGAAGAGGTGGTTCAATATAATCATAGTCATTATCATTAATGCCAAAATTCGATAGAATGCGAGCATTCTTTTATGTGAAGTATTTTGAAAAAGAACCACACAATGTATCCTATGAAGAGTGTTCAAGCAGTGCTTTAAAGTTCTGTCTTTAACAAGATTTAACAAGATTGTCATCCAAAGCAAAGGCCCAGATGACAAGTGGATAAGGAAGACTTACGGTGGTCAATGTAGAGGTAGTGGAAGGAGGTGAAAGAAGGGAGAGATGGGCAGTAATGGATAAGGAAGACTTACGGTGGTCAATGTAGAGGTAGTGGAAGGAGGTGAAAGAAGGAAGAGATGTGCAGTAATGGATAAGGAAGACTTACGGTGGTCAATGTAGAGGTAGACGAAGGAGGTGAAAGAAGGGAGAGATGGGCAGTAATGGACAAGGAAGACTTACGGTGGTCAATGTAGAGGTAGACGAAGGAGGTGAAAGAAGGGAGAGATGGGCAGTAATGGACAAGGAAGACTTACGGTGGTCAATGTAGAGGTAGTCGAAGGAGGTGAAAGAAGGGAGAGATGGGCAGTAATGGACAAGGAAGACTTACGGTGGTCAATGTAGAGGTAGTCGAAGGAGGTGAAAGAAGGGAGAGATGGGCAGTAATGGATAAGGAAGCCTTACGGTGGTCAATGCAGAGGTAGTGGAAGGAGGTGAAAGAAGGGAGAGATGTGCAGTAATGGACAAGGAAGACTTACGGTGGTCAATGTAGAGGTAGACGAAGGAGGTGAAAGAAGGGAGAGATGGGCAGTAATGGATAAGGAAGACTTACGGTGGTCAATGTAGAGGTAGTGGAAGGAGGTGAAAGAAGGGAGAGATGGGCAGTAATGGATAAGGAAGACTTACGGTGGTCAATGTAGAGGTAGTCGAAGGAGGTGAAAGAAGGGAGAGATGGGCAGTAATGGATAAGGAAGACTTACGGTGGTCAATGTAGAGGTAGTGGAAGGAGGTGAAAGAAGGGAGAGATGGGCAGTAATGGACAAGGAAGACTTACGGCTGTCAATGTAGAGGTAGTGGAAGGAGTGAAAGAAGGGAGAAATGGGCAGTAATGGACGAGGAAGACTTACGGCTGTCAATGTAGAGGTAGTGGAAGGAGGTGAAAGAAGGGAGAGATGGGCAGTAATGGACGAGGAAGACTTACGGCTGTCAATGTAGAGGTAGTGGAAGGAGGTGAAAGAAGGGAGAGATGGGCAGTAATGGACGAGGAAGACTTACGGCTGTCAATATAGAGGTAGTGGAAGGAGGTGAAAGAAGGGAGAGATGGGCAGTAATGGATAAGGAAGACTTACGGCTGTCAATGTAGAGGTAGTGGAAGGAGGTGAAAGAAGGGAGAGATGGGCAGTAATGGATAAGGAAGACTTACGGCTGTCAATGTAGAGGTAGTGGAAGGAGGTGAAAGAAGGGAGAGATATGCAGTAATGGATAAGGAAGACTTACGGTGGTCAATGTAGAGGTAGTGGAAGGAGGTGAAAGAGGGGAGAGATGGGCAGTAATGGACGAGGAAGACTTACGGCTGTCAATGTAGAGGTAGTGGAAGGAGGTGAAAGAAGGGAGAGATGGGCAGTAATGGATAAGGAAGACTTACGGCTGTCAATGTAGAGGTAGTGGAAGGAGGTGAAAGAAGGGAGAGATGGGCAGTAATGGATAAGGAAGACTTACGGCTGTCAATGTAGAGGTAGTGGAAGGAGGTGAAAGAAGGGAGAGAGGGGCAGTAATGGATAAGGAAGCCTTACGGCTGTCAATGTAGAGGTAGTCGATGGAGGTGAAAGAAGGGAGAGATGGGCAGTAATGGATAAGGAAGCCTTACGGCTGTCAATGTAGAGGTAGTCGAAGGAGGTGAAAGAAGGGAGAGATGGGCAGTAATGGATAAGGAAGCATTACGGCTGTCAATGTAGAGGTAGTGGAAGGAGTTGAAAGAAGGGCGAGATGGGCAGTAATGGCTGAAGAGACAACGGTCGAATGTGGGCGGGGTGCCGTGCCCTGTAATGGTTGCATATGTTAGCGGACGGGGTGAGTCGACAGCCAAAAGGTGCTAGAAGATGAAGGCGGACAGTGATGAACGAAGGCGCAGACATTCGACCAAGTCGTTGGGCATCTCAATAAGCGCGCATACATAACATTTCATGACTCTGATCCTACTCTTTACCGAGTCATTGGACCTGAAGCACTGTGAAATCATAAGAATGGTAAGCCACCACCACCACCACCACCACCACCACCACCACCACCACCACCACCACCACCACCACCACCACCACCACCACCACCACCACCACCACCACCACCACCACCAACAACAACAACAACAACAACAACAACAACAACAACAACAACAACAACAACAACAACATAACCACCACGACCACCACGACCACCATCGCCACTGAGAACTGACTCTGAGAACTGACTAGTAATCAATTTGTTTTAAATATTACACAACGCATCATTTCGCTGGTTTTATCTGGGAATATGACGAGTGAGGCTAGATATAGAACGATTGCAGTCGAGCGTTATTTGTTTCGCCTCTGCCGGTAATTAGGCATGCCGCGTGTCGGAAGCAATATATAAGCGCGTGGTGGCATTCCTCTTACCTTTGAACGGGCTTTCAAAAATAATAAGGTAACAATAATAGCGGTGTCGAAATGAATCTAATAATAACTAAATTGATTTGCTTGCAGATAAGCGTGGTATTTTATTACACTAAAACGTTATGTTTGAACGCGTTCCATGTCCAATGTTAGTTATTACCGATGTCCTTAGTGATAGTCAAAGTTCACTTGAAAAGCCAAAGTTTATCTGCTCTACTCATGCTACGTCTTCCGTGGTTTATTGTATAACATCTTTCACGTGTTTCTTTAGATCAATCCTATATTCAGATTTACGAAAATTGGGATCCGTGCTAACAAATATCCTTTCGGTGGTTATCGTACAACATACATTGATGCAGTTGTATATAAATTACTCAACTGCATAAAAGGTTTACGTCAACTATGCACTGTATTTAATCGTCGTGTTTTTGTAACGACGTCGAAAGTAGGTAGGCGGTTTATTGTATAATAACAGTCCTTGTCCGGTCGACCATACTCGTATACAAAATAACTTCTCATCACAGAGAAAATACGTATCGTTGATAGCAGGTAGCAGGGTGAAGAATGCAACACGCATTCCTAACAACATATTACATTACGTACTATTCCACGTGTTTAATCACTATACCTGGGATTAAATATACGTATAATGTCATCTTCTTTCCACTCGCGATTAGCTTGACTACGTCTAGATGCAGATTCAAGCTGACCAATGAAAGTTGATTAACACAGCTTGGAACAATCGTAGTTGGGCGAACTGATGGTTCTGTGCATACGTGAATGTCATTTAAAAGTAGAGGTGCGTTCTTATGTAGCGCGGTATCCAGTCCGAAGGACTGTTCAAAACGCTTTATCCTCACCCCATTGACATACCTGTTCATTCCAACACCAACTCGACTTATTTTGAAGCAGCGCTGCATTTATTGAGTGAAGATTATTCATTTACATATCCAACTGTTACATGCAGTAATACTTAGCATGGACACGTAATCGAACGCGATTTAGTGTTTCATAGCTTGCATTCCACACTACCTCTGCAAACCGAATAAAATACATGCGTGGTGCAACGGTCTCCTCTATATAAATTGTCGGATATCTGCCTAGCATCAAAATTAGGTGACAATCACACATGAAAACATGTACCTTATCAAAATTTTTCCATTTGAAACAAATCTATATTGAAACGGGATACGACAGTATTACTCCCCAAATGCTCAAAATCCATATTTCATCCGGGAAATTAGCCCTGAATATTACTTAAACTACTCACGCACTACTTAATGTTTACCTCACTCGCGATGGAACAAATAAATTCGGGAGGGAGTTTTAAATTGTTGAATGCATTACACATCCCTACACAGTGGAATTAATTGCACATCCATACACGTACCTCATGTTGTGCAGTAAAACATTGAGACATTTCCAAATGTAGCTGCTACCAACTGCAAATGTAGCTGCTACCAACCGCAACCAATCAGCGCAATCAGCCAGACAATGCTAACTAAAGTAATTGTTCAGTACTTACGACATGGTACAAAAGCATCAGGGATGGACGCAATACTCGGTGATGGGCAGTAATGACTGAAGAGACGACGATCGAATGTGGGTGGGAGTGCAGTGGCCTCTAATGGTTGCAGATACTAGCGGACGGGGTGAATCGACGGCCAAAGGTGCTAGAAGATGAAAGCGGACAGTGATGAAGGAAGGTGCAAGCGGACAGAAGTGAAGATAGGAAAGACAGGCGGAAGCTAATGGAGATGTTAATAAATGGAAGCAAATGCATGACTAGACGGACGGAGGTGGCTGGGTGAAATAGACTCCAACACATGTGGCTATGCGCGATGTCAATGTTGAAAGATATGAGAAGATGGCACATGTTGCTTTAGTTGAGGACGTTGCCCACTTCCACACAAGTGCATCAGCGCATTCCTCAGTTTGACCTAAGTGCACCAAATGGGGCTGACTAAAAGATACGAATAGTTTCTTTCTAATGTTTACAGATAGGTGAATTTTTTAAATATGTAATCACTAGGAGATGCTTCTTGTAATGAATATACGTCAAATTGTTGTACATTTGGTCGCTAGGTGTAGTTCTTGGGAAGAATATAGGACAAGTTAAATATTTGGTCACTAGGAGCTGCAGTTGTTAACAACAACAAGAACAAAAGAACAACAAGAACAAAAAACAAGAAGAACAAGAACAAGAACAACAACGACAACAACGACAACAACAACAACAACCAAACCGGAAATAATCTCTGGTAAATAATTAGCATGACTTGTACGCATATTATTTGGTAATTTTCAGCTAGGGGCATTTTAGTACATCAGTTCATACGATATCCATCAGGGAATACTAGTAAAAAGTTTCCAACAGGTGGCGCTCACGTAGTTCCGTAACAATCATCTAGGTGGCACCATTACCAATTGCCACGTTGCGCATGCGCAACCGGAAGCGTAATGTACCTACCTACTAATGACCACTTATTAGTATGGAAAAATTATAGGTGGACTTTCTGTCCTGGTTAATGTAGACATACAGTACAAACTAAAAACAGCATAATTACAATTGAAATGTGTTTGAGGCTGACCCTTTTTTGGTGTAGATTGATTGACTATTACAGGTCATTGCGACACTGAATGTATTACTATCCATAGCATACTGGTTGGTTAATCAATAATATCCATACTAAACGTGCTACTATAGTGAACTTACATTTCTTTATATTATCGAAAATTAGGCAACGATATCAGGTGAGCCAACTTTACAATATGTAAAGATCGCTTTATTGCAATTATTGACAGAGCCATCAATCATTCATTGAAAACCGTTTGACAATCAAAGAAGCTTCATAGTAAATACCACGTTATCACATGCAAAGATTAAACAGTGAATAGAATATGCTGAATAATGTAAACTGAATAATGTAACATCAAGAGAAGTGTGTCTACGGCTAGGTGTCTATGGCTAGGTGTCTATGGCTAGGTCGCTCACATATCGCTTGGACTGTTTCAGTTCGTAATTGTTCGCCATCAGATTCATCTTGTCGTTCGTGCAGCGTCCATCTATGCTTTCACAAACCCCGCCACCCCGGCTCACAATCGGCAATGCAGGCAGCCCGTTCGAGACTACACTTCTTGCGACATTCGACTAAGTCGTCGGGCATATCAATAAGCGGGCATGCGTAACATTTCATGGCTCTGGTCCTACTCATTATCGAGTGATTGGACCTGAAACACTGTGAAATTGTAACAAAGGTAAGTTATGCGCAAAAACACCACCACCACCACCACAACCACCGCCACCGCCGCCGCCACCACCGCCGCCACCACCACCACCACAACCACCACAGCCATTACTTACCTATAAGAACTGACTTGTAATCAATTTGTTTTAAATGTTACACAGCGCATCATTTCGCTGGTTTTATCTCGGAACTTGGCAAGTGGGGCTAGATGTAGAATGAATGCAGTCGAGCGTTATTGGTTTCGCCTTTTTCGGTAATTAGGCATGCCGCATGTCGGAAGCAATGTATAAACGCGTGGTGCTACTTCTCTTGCCTTTGAAGGGGCTTTCAAGTATAGTAATGTAGCAATAATAGAGGTGTCGAAATGAGTCTAATAATGACTAAATTGATTTGCTTGCAGACAAGCTTGGTATTTTGTTACACTAAAACTTTATGATTGAACGCGTTCCACGTCCAGTGTTAGTTATTTATGTCCGTAATGAGAGCCAAAGTTCACTTGAAAAGCCAAATTTTATCTGTCCTACTCATGCTGCGTCTTAGCTCTTTCAGCGGTTTATTGTATAACATCTTTCACGTGCTTCTTTGGATAAACCCTAGATTCAGATATACGAAAATAGGGATCCGTGCTAGCTTATATCCTTTCCGTGGTTATTGTGCAGCATACAATCAAGCAGTTTTGTTTAAAATACTCAGCCGCATAAAGGTTTACGTCAACTATGCGCTGTATTTTATCGTCGTGTTTTGCAACGACGTCGACAGTAGGTAGGCGGTTTATTGTATAATACTGTCCTTGTCCGGTCGACTTTATTCGTGTAGAAAAGTACCGTCTCGTCACAGAGAAAACACGTATCGTTGATAGCAGGTAGCAGGTGGAAGACGTATTCCTGACAACATATCATATTACGTACTATTCCACGTGTTTAATCACTATACCTGGGATTAAATGTCCACTCGTGATTAGTTGGACTACGTCTAGGTGCAGATTCAAGCTGACCAATGAAAGTTGATTAACACAGCTTGGATCATTCGTAGTTGGCGAACTGATGGTTCTCTGCATACGTGAATGTTATAAAAAGTATATAGCGTTGTATCCAGTCCGAAGGACTGTTCAAAAAGCATTACCCTCACCCCTTGACATACATGTTCATTCCAACACCAACTCGACTTTTTTGGGAAGCATTCAGTCACGCTGCATTTACTGAGTGAACATATCCACCATTGTTTATAGCCATATATTCATTTATACAGGAAAATGCTTTGATCATGAACTTATTTTCCTCGAACAATAAAATATTGGAATTCATTACCAGGCGTAATAGCCAACATCACAGAACCACAGCAATTTAAGCAAGCTCTCACACACTTAGTCCCAAACAAACATGACTAGATAGCATGCGCACCCAACCCTGACTCCATATGAGTGTTGGCCAGTATTACTACAAGACAAGACAATTAATTTACTTAACATATCAATTGCTACATGCAATAATACTTAGCCTGGACACGTAATCGTACACCAGTTAGTGTGTCATAGCTTGCATTACACACTACCTCTGCAATTAACCGACTATAATGATTGTAAAATGGTTACCATTATTTCTACTTGTTCGACTTCTGCCAAATTCGACTTCCGGAAATCTTGGTGCAGCAGCGACTTGAAATTGGTGTAGAGAATTTACAGTTAAAAGTAGAATATCGAATAGAATAAGTATTACTATTGCATATATATTATACAGAAACGTATTGTAGATATATATTAGAAAAAAGTTTTTGTTAATTATTAGTCAGAGGCAGGAGTTTAGAGTAAGTTAGTTCCGGACTCCGACAGGGAAGTCAGTGAGCGTTAATAGGGTTGTTTACCATTCGAAAATTGAGATAGCATAGTGAATAGTCAGAAACAGTGGAATATTGGTTATAATAAGTATTACTATTACACATATACTATATACACAAACTTCTTATAGACATATATTAAGAAACGTTGTTGATGTTGGCTGGTTCGGCTTGGTTGGCTGGACTAATGGTCATATTATGCGTCATCGTGCCGATTTCCGGTGTCAATGACGGTCGTTGTTATGTCGTGGCTCTTTTCTGCACTGCCACGTGGCAGAAAGTTTGTGGCGTAATGTTTTTTCGGTACACTATATTATTCCGATTACTGTCGTTATTACTTGATACAGTAGAATTGTCAAACATCTTCGGATTCGTGTAATACCACAAACAGAATCCAGTGGCAAAGATGCAACAATTCGAAATTCGCGCACCAAGCGCAACGTTATAAAGATGTTAGTCATTGTCGTTGTATGTTACGTCTTATGTAACTCGTGGAACTAATGCACGTTTTTCGCGTTTAACTTCTGCTAACTCGTCGACTTCACGAGCGGGTTCTATAACTTCACCGTCATAGCGACATTTGTTAACTGTTGCATGAACCCGATCATTTAATAGCTGCAGTACGAAACATTCCAGAAAGAGTGTCGAAAGGTTAATTTAAGATGCCGAGGAACTGCATGCATCAGAACCAGTACGTGATTGGTAATATGTCCTGCAGTTTGTTGCATTATAAAACTGTATTTTATGTAAGCAACCCGTTCGTCTTCTGTATGTGGCAACTAGTAACCATGCATGCCCATTAGTAAAATGCAATCTCACTTGTTCTAAATTGTGCTGCTT
The DNA here is from genome assembly GCA_963662155.1 of Lamellibrachia columna. NCBI lineage: Eukaryota > Metazoa > Annelida > Polychaeta > Sabellida > Siboglinidae > Lamellibrachia > Lamellibrachia columna. The sequence goes on from OY759266.1 coordinate 19,927,803, forward strand.
GTACATGTGATACACACTCCTTTATATTAGAAACTTCTTTAATTGTTGTACTTACTCTTGGAAGAACAATAAAAGTGGTGAATATTTGTGCGGTTGATATGATATGTTTGAAGATAGTGAAATTATATTGATATATCATAGCTAAGCCGGCTTTATAGTGCTCATTACTTAGCGACACTATGCAGGTGTTTATATATAAAAACACGAACCATGTAGATTGAATTAATGCGTAAAAAATCATGGTTTTGTGCCTATGCTACTTACTTTACTTAAAGATATCATCTACTTAATGTGGTGACATGATGATTTCCTTCCAGTGATTTCGGTTTTTCATTGCAGTTAGTAATTTTTTCCCGCTGAGGTTCGTGTCTTTCTCTAGGATGTTTCGTAGAGTTGTTGTTGGTCGACTTCTTCTCCGAGGGCCATCGGGTTTCCAGAACAGGACTTTGTTGGCAAATTCGTCATGACGCATCATGTGATCTGCCAAACGAAGTAGCCGTTGTCTAACGATGATGGTAATCCGTGGGAGGAGCCATACAGTGCATAGTTGGTCACGTGATGGCTCCATGATACGTTTTATTTTTTTGCAGCATTCTTGTTTAGGTGCCATTCAGTGCATTGTTTACTCTTTGTGTTAACGACCATGAATCGCATCCATATATCAGGATCGATGAGTCTGCAAATGGGCGCTCTCCAAACTTTGTCAAGGGCGTGAACTGCCGTCCATGCCTGGGCATTTTTTGTGAGTTTGTGTACGATCCGAAATATTTAACATCCTCTACTTTCCTAATTTGACTCACATCTGAAGAGTGCACACTATCATTAGCAGACTGGTAGATATGCATGTGTTTTGTTATGATTGGATTGATAAATATTCCAGTAGATTTGGAAGCACTTTCCACTTTATGAAGAAAAATTCTGCTTTTGTATAGGGTTGTCGTACAGAACGATATCATCGGCATAATCCAGGTCAGAGAGGAGGGAGGCTGGATGTCTGGTGCTTCGGCGTCTGGTTAGGGTTAGTCCTTCTCTGTCATCAATCGCAGTTCTTAGGGTGTAGTCTAATACTATGATGAACAGGTATGGGGCGAGAGGGTCCACTTGGAGAACTCCTGTGTTAATGTTGAAATTTGTGCTTTCCGCTTCGGGAGTCCATACAACTGCAGAGGTGTTTGCAAAAATGATCTGTATGACTTTGACCATCTTCACTGAGATGCCATACGCATGGAGAATCCGTATGGCATAATCGAGGAAATGGGAAACCACCAGAAAGAAGCTGGCATTACTGTCATCGACTTCAGGAAAGCCTTTGACTTTGTAAACAGAAACAAACTTTTCCGCACGGAGAATCCGGAACAGTTTGTTTCTATCTACATAATCTAAAAGGCTTTCTTGAAGTCGATGAAAATAATAGCAGTTTCTTTCTGGTGGTTTCTCATTTCCTCGATGATGCGTCTAAGAGCAAGAATTTGTGAAGATGTAGATCGTAGGGGACTGAATTCGTTTTTGTTTAGGTTAAGATCTTCTCTAGCTAAGTGCGAATTATGTTAAGCATGAGTCGATTGTAAACCTTTACAGCAGTCTGTGTTAAACCTTTTCCACCATAGTTTTCAGGAAGAAGTCTCCTTTCTTAAGTACAGGGACGATACCCGAGAGTCTGCATTCCGGTGGTCTATTCCGTTGGTATGTTTCGTTGCAGAACTTCAATAAATCTTTCCTTAACTTGATTAGTCGCCCCACTTCAATGATATTCTTGAGTGTTGTTGGAAATGGATATTTTTTTTTAGGTGCATTGCCCCCAAACCATGACTTATGTTTCGCTTTTTCGACACAACTCCAGTTTCTAACGTTGCACTTTGATGTACCTCAGATCTAACCTATTTCCCCCACTCCACAGTGGGGTTAGTCGTGTAGATGACCAACATTTTCTATACACTACGGCCACGACTACTGTTGGTCTGATAAGTCTGAGGTCTGGACGACCCTTCACAGAGCTACCCGGAATGACCGTTATGTAAACGATGGAGACCGGGATGGTTCGAATGGCCACGGCTGAGGCCATTCGAAGTCGAAGGAGGAAGAATCGAACCGGCCAATATGATAACTAGTCAGAAAAAACAGATTTCCTAATTTCTCATTAGTTAGTATTTCACATGAAACCATCGGGTTTCACTATGCTTGGTCTCTTGACGTCACAGGACACCAAGGAGAACGATTTTCGATATGATGTTTGAACATGAAGAAAATGAACTATGAAAAGCAACGCATCCTAACAATGAATTGATTCACCACATAATTTAGTGTTATCACTAAACTAAATTATGTGAGTGTATGTAGGTATGTGTGGGTTCGTGCGTGCGTGCGTGCGTGCTGAAGCGCTTGTGTGTTTATATATGCATATAATAGTTTTATTTCGAATAACGTTCTTTGCTCTTTGATGGCTTTGTATAATCTCATGCAAGGCTTGCTAGCTATGAACGACATCTTTGATTGCGGTTCCGCATAACGTTGCCTGACAAGCGAACTCGCTTATCGGTTCGCAGGACCACTACAGCGAGCCTATCATTGCAAAGGGCAGGACAGCACGCAGCATGAAGATGCCTGTAGGCTGTTATTAATTGCTGAAAATCGAATCACTAGTGTTGCTGCCTTCGTGGAAGATAGACGTGTTCCGCTCACCGTGAGAAAGTAAGTGCTAGCGCACGCGTACATGAAAACAAAATTATTAACATAGGCGTATATGGAGTGTATTTTTTTCAAACTTTACTCATGTTATTGGTTAATGGCGATTCTGAGTTTTGAGAATCATTTTAGTTGACACGCGTTTTCTTTTGGTGATGCAAGAGATTGGGTCAACCCTTGAATAATTTATTTGTGGTTTTAGTGTGTACATTTTAATTATTTGTGCATAAAGCTGAACATTATTTTATTATTTAAGAATCCTCATTGAGAACGAGCACTAGAGCCCTATCTAAATTACAACGTGTTCTTACTAACACCATGTGTATTCTAGTTATGCAACCATCCTATACTTTGGAAATTGCTTCTTCATAACAATTCAATCATAAATAAACACATTTTGATATAGACTTAATATTTTCGTCCCAAGCCACATTGTGTTTGAGTTTTTCTCTGAGTTCCAGGATCAGTTTAGTTGCTCTTCTTTGCATTCTGTCCAGCTTGTCTATATCCGTATTACTAAGTTACCTGATATATCCCCTTCACATCTTCCCTAATCAACACTGAACTGACGGTTAGGTCTTCTGCCATATATTTGTGGATTTTCACGTTTCAGTTATATCTATGTAACGTGCGTTGTTCTAATTTGTGTTGTCTTCTACATTTCCAGAATGTCTATGTATCCTCTCCTTTATTTTCTTGTGTGTACTTTATGTATCCTCTCCTTTATTTTCTTGTGTGTACTTTATGTATCCTCTCCTTTGTTTTCTTGTGTGTACTTTATGTATCCTCTCCTTTATTTTCTTGTGTGTACTTTATGTATCCTCTCCTTCTTTATTTTCTTGTGTGTACTTTTTTCTAATATCCTTTCTCCCAGACTGTATCCTTTGTTTTCTCATGAGAACAAATGTCTAAATGACTATCGATCTCAACAATTATCTCTTGTTGAAAGGTTCCAGTTTGACGTTGCCATCTTTTTCTGCAGTAGAAAGTAATTTCAATCTATGTTTGTTAACTATTTCCGATCACTTTGTGGAAATGTTCTCCTCTATTGATAAGGCATGAGGTATGTGTTCGTAATCTCCGTGGCTTATGATATAGTACGTAGATTCAAACACAGGTTTCGTTGGTTTGTGACATCTGGTCAACGTTTACCATAAGATCAGGTACAATTCAATGCACGACTAACCCACTGTTCCGCAAGCGTCGCCAGTAAACACAATATGCGCTCCGATTCATGAGTTCGGAAAGTCATGGCTACAATATATAGTGTTGTTAAGCTCAGCCAGTGATGTCTAGAATGTCGGAAAGTGGGGGGGGGGGGCAAGAATGTTATAATTTCTGTGATCCGAGGAGGGAATAATCCAATACCAAACATTCCCCAAATATGCCAATGGGGGTAAGACATTATAGAGCACGTGAGAAAAGCCTGATTCCTATTATATGTTGAAGGCTTCTGTTCTCAAACGAGTTCAGTTTATCGTATGGTGACTCTGTGCGCCTCCAACTTTCCGCTCCATCTATCCATTTGCACTGCGATAACAATTTAGTTTATCATCATGTTCGTTGACCGTTTCATAATTTCAATATGATGTTCAGTTTGCTGAAAGAAGCTATCGTTTTGGCCAACCAGATTCGTAACTCCACACCGATGCCCCACTTTGTCGTCACTTTCTCAAGTAGGCGAAGTTTCTGATCTTCTCTACTGGTGTGTTGATCATGATGTCACATTTTTGTGCTTTAAGTGGTTTCGCCTTTATCGCACTGACCTTCAACCTTGTTTGTTCAGTCCAATATTTCAGATTATCCTTTTTTCGTGTTTCTTTGCATCGCCTCACATGTGGTACTTATTCGAGCTACGTCATCTGCAAAGTCATTGTCATTTTGTACTGTGTTGTCAAACCATCATATTCCCGATGCGCACTTTCTCATGGTCCAATATATTGCTGTTCCAAACGGGAGGATGCAGCCTTGTTTATTCCCAGTGTCATGTCAACAACAATGTATCTTGTGGTTCGTGAATAGCACTTGTAAAATACAAAAAAAGTAATGGATTTGGGGATATGCATCTAAAAGATAAAAAAAACAACCATGTGCAACTAAAAGAAGAGAATATCACGACAGCGAATGTGTTTTAGAAGTTGGAAACCCGGTAATTTCTCCGTGTGACTGTGGCATGACATGTTAAAAAGCGTGACCGATAAGCGTATGCGCAGTTCAACGACAATCGGATAATCTAGATTACATGCGACGTATGAGTCCATATCTCGCATGCATATAGAACTATTGACACTGCAAGTGATCGAATAAGTCTGATTGTGGATCGAAGGGCGATGTTTTATCTTTCCATATTGATTTCAGTCTTGTCAGCATTGCCGTTGTCTGGGCAATCCTTGACATCAACTCTGTCTGTGACAACTGAACCCAGGTACTTGAAGTTGTACACTGTTTCTAATCTCTGTCCCCTCACATTGGTTTTCGAGTTGACGCCATTGATGTTGTTGGTCATTAGGTTGGCTTTCTCAGCACTAATTTCCATTTCGTGGGACGCAGATGTTTTGTCGAGGCGGGTCCTAGGATAACTAGTTCCTTTTATCCCTGCTACGCCATCGGTATCATATGCATTGCAAAGCAAAGCGTGAATGTGTTGCTGTCCTGCCTCCGATGCTGACAGTTCCAGGTGATCTTCAAGGGCATCAGTCAAATAGAGCGGATGAGATGAACATCGGATAACCTAGACTATATGTAACGTATTAAGGAAGGCCGGCATACATATAACCAACATAAAGTATCAAGCAAACGTTCTGTTTTGAAAGAAAGAGGACTAATTTAGTAAACAACGGCCAAAATAAGTTGCTGTTGAGTTTGGACGCAAAGAGTACGACCATATCATATTGGCATGCATACGAATATGTGTATGGAAATATATGTTATGACACTCGGTTATCTAACAGTATGGCTTAGCCTATGAAATTAATATAGTGTGCGTTCAACAAGGTTTCTGTAATAAAGCACTTGCGTGACATGCTTCAATGTAGTTACAATTGATTATGTGTTAGTAAACCTTATAGGTGCATATATCGAAAACTATGACTTTTGTTTTCCTTTAAGCTTACGATACATCCTCGGTATTATTAACTTGACAAAAGTAGCTAGAATTGAACATATATTTCGAACACTTTGAAAGACACCATGATGGTTTGCGTTTTCTTTTCAGATAGACATAACACCGCCGCCTCAATTGATATCACACGCGTGCAGGTTTGTCTAAGCTAAACTAGACAGCCAAGTGACGCTTCTAAATACGGAATACTAAGTTACGGAATACTAAAAGGGAAACTGCTAGTACTGACAGTGCTTATTATTGTACTGACAGCACGAACGCCTACCAAACCATGGCAACTAGTGGAAATGAGAGCGACTATCCGGGAGGACTGAACATTTCTGAAATACAACATCCAGGAATAATCGTCAATGGTACGAGCACCCCATTGACGAACGTACGTATGCCGAATGCCTACCTGAAGATTGCGTATGGTTCGGTATCTGTTCTTGGCATTCTTGGAAACTTAATCGTGATCGTCGTCATTGCGAAGAGTACAACAATGCGCAAAATATTTACTAACATTCTAATATTGAATCAAAGTTGCATCGACTTGATGGCAGCGGTCTGTATCATGCTAACGACAACGAGGACATCGGTCGCGCACGATTTATCCGGAATTATGGGCGAAATCTATTGCAGATTTTGGCTCAGTGACCTTCCACTGTGGAGCTTTCTAATATCGTCATCGTATTCACTAATCATGTTGACTGTTGAACGTTACGTGGCAGTTGTGCATCCAATATTCCATCATAACTCTGTTTCGAAGCGAACAGTCCTAGTAATGGCCGCCGCATCTTGGTTTCCTGGACTGATAGACATGCTTGCCCTGCTCGTACCAACTTCCGGTGTTATTGACGGTCGCTGTTACGTCATGACTCTCTTTGCCAGTCCCTGGTGGCAGAAGTTCTGTGGCGTAGCGCTGTTCATAACGCAGTACCTCATTCCGATCACAGTGTTCATAACTTGCTACGGCAGGATCTTTCTCTACCTACGGAGCCGTGTATCTCCTCAAGGACAAACCAGTGGCAACGAGGTAGCTGTCCAGAAGGAGCGTGCCTCACGCAACGTTTTAAAGATGTTAGTTATCATTGTCGTGTGTTACATCCTATGTAACTCGTGCAACCAATTTACTTTTCTCGCGTTTAATTTCGGCTACGCCGTCGACTTCGCCAGTGAGTATTACAACTTCACCGTTATCGCGATATTCTTGAACTGTTGCGCCAACCCGATCATCTACGCACTGAAGTACGAGGTGTTCCAGAAAGAATTTAGAAAGCTATTCTTCACGTGCGGAGCACACATAAACAGCGAAACGTCTACTAGACCGGTACCAATTTCAGAAAACTAAAATCAGGCATGTTTGAGTAAAGCATGCCATCAAACGGTTTTAGGGTGATTTGGAAATGGGGCATCCAAAAAGTTATGTTGGTAAACTGTGGGATTGGTCCTTGATTCACTAAATAAAAAAAATATGGCGCCCGATTCGGCCACGGTGTAATACATACATTAATGTAATAATGACTTAACAACGGTTTTATGGTGCTTTGGGTGCGCTGCATCCAAAAAATATTATTTTATTGTGAAAATAAAGAGTACGTTCGAGGTACGAGTGCCACTTGGAATAGACTGCGTATGCTTGCACGCACGGACGCACGCACGCACGGACGGACGGACGCACGCATACACATATATATATATGCACAGTAAACTATATATTAATATAATTAAAATAAATAAAATGAATCAAACGAATGCTTTTCTTAAACATTACCTACATTACTTACAATATCCATTTGGATGCATGCACCAGTCTATTCATGATTTTGTCGCCTTGTTGTATAGTCGGTAGGTGAACGTTTTCACATTAGATTTTATCGTGAAAATATCGAGTACGTACGAATGCCACTTTGACTAGACTGCGTATACTTGCACGCACCCACGCACCTACGCACCCACGCACGCACGCACGCACGCACGCACGCACACACACACACACATATATATATATATATATATATATATATATATGCACAGTAAAATATATATTAATATAAATAAAATAAATAAAATGAATAAAATTAAAAAAATACTAAAATAAATGAAATAAAGTAAATCAATTAAATAAATGTAATAAATCATGTTAATAATAGATAAATAAAAAATACAAATATAAAACGAATTAGTTAAATAAATACTAATAAAATAGTTAAAGCAAAACTAATATACGTATAAATTATAAACAAGTAATAATAATTTAGTTAAACGTGACTTATATATATATATACATACCTTATATATATATATATATATATATATATATATATATATATATATATATATATATATATATATATCCGATTATTGCATGTATAAATTATAAATAAATAATATTAGTTGATTTTAACCATGGTGTATATATTTATATATATAGATATGCATGCATATAAATTATTTATAAATACTAAATTAATTAATAATTATATGAATATTGCTGATAGCACAATTCCTGCCCTCTGGGTCGTAAGCTTTTGTGGAACAAATGCGTCTACTGGTTCACCTGGCTATATTAATTAAATCGTATCCTCTTGCTAGGTAGTTAGCAGAATTGATTGAGCCGCGCTATGGACGCTTCTGCAGAAATCAGTCCACAACAGGTAACACATTTACCCCTGTGTGGGACATTTTACTTCCACTGGCACAGACACCAGGTAAAAGGGACCAACGGTTTTTTGTGTATCTTCCGAAAGACACAGGGAAAGTGGGGTAAACGAACGGCAGTAGGTGGTTTCGAGCCCCTGTCCCCTGGTGGATATATATGTGAAGGAATTGTCTTCGAGCTGTAAATACAGCGTGGCTGGTTGCTTTGAGAAGACGAGTTGGTGCTAATCACGCGGTGAAGTTTAAGGCGCTTTGAACAGACTGGACCGGATACGGCGCCATAAGAACTTACCTGTTAGTTTTACCGAAACAGTAGCACAATAATAGACGCTGCATAACATAATTGCGGATAACAGATCAGCCTTTTAGTAGAATGAAAATAGATAATGGTTCTGTTAAAACTACACACCAAATTCACGTCCCCTTGTTAGTAGAATTAGATACACAGGAATGTTATAGATTATACCCGTTTCAACGCTGACAAGTCCACGCGAGATTTACGTGCGACTCTCGCCTATCTAAAAACATTTGTCGTTCGGGAATAAAAATTTACAGCATTTCGTAGTTTCTATATTATAATGCAGTAAATGATTATGAACGAAAGAAAGCCCAATTTGTTTACGTACATCCACTTCCACAGCAATCTGACTCTGACTTGGTCTCCAAAAAATTACACAAATCAATCAGCCGCTTAACACAATAATAATTATCTGGCTCGAAGTGATTATATTAATAGGAGTCTAATATGTATTTAAAACAATACTTACAACGTTAGAGTTTGTTTAGTATATCAATACTTGTCATACGGGCGAAATGTCCATAAGAAAGATATGGTCTGCCCGTATGAGATTTGTTTGTCTTCAATATTAAATGTAAACTAAGAAAAGAAAAATTTTAGACTAGAGCAAAATTAGTTGTAAAACTGCTACGGGCACAGCGGCCAAAAACGTCCAACCCTGTATTTGCGTGTAGCCACCAGCCAACCTACCGACCGGTGCTTTTCAATGTTGCCGTCCATGCTATTTATAACCCGATCGGGTTCAAATCTCGAAAAGAACGAAATACGGCAATGTGGCAACCACATGCCATAGCCATTTGGGCACAGTATATTGTGTGTGTTCCGCCTATTTTATTCACAAATTCAACGGTTGTTGGGATATTTTCATTTTGTTGCAAGCTACGCGCGTCATAAAGCACAATTGGTTAATATGTTAAGGTAAAACAGTTGTAAATTTTTTTTTTGTATCTGCTGAACCTTAGAAAAACCTGATCAAACTTATATCTTGTGAATGGTAGTAAAGTTAAGTAAAGAATATATCTGAATAAATTAACACAATTATTAAAACAAAATGTTGAGATGTCTCTTGGATGTAGGCGAACATTAAAAATGTATTTAATGATAATTGTAATAGTAATTTAATGGTAACTGTCATGTGCCTTTCATGACAAGATAATTACTCGCAAAGTAGCAATTCGCCTGCGGAGTAGGCAATATATCCTACGGAATAGACAGACAGAGACGTGTATGGACAACGGGGTAGGCATACGGGACAAGGTATTTTTGTTATAAAAATATTTGAGAAAAAAATGGTGTGATGTTTGTTTGACACTACCAAGGTAAACTTGTAAACTATAACCAAATTATATAAATTGGCAAGTCGTTCATTTGATAAATGACGAGAATAGTTCGATATGCAAAACATGGAGTTTAACATACAATTTTCCATTTTACGATAACCGTATATTTTTTTGCGCACAGGTTGAATTTGAATAAAATACGTGCATGGTTCCCCGCTCTCCCCTATTGGATTTATCGGATATCTGCTTAGCATCAAATGTATGTAAGGTTATCATTCCAATTTACACAATCACACACAACAAGTACCTTATCATTATTTTTCCATTTGAAGCAAACCTATATTAAAACGGGATACAACAGTATTCCTCCTCAAATCCCCTAAATCCGTATTTTATACGAGACATTAAATATTACTTAAATTATTCACGCACTACTTATGTGAACACCAGCGAACTTAACCCATTCGCGATGGGATAAATGGGGTAGTTTTAAATTGTTGAATGCATTACACATCCCTACACAGTGGAATTAATTGCACATCCACACACTTACTTCACGCACGAATGTTGTGCAATTGACAACATATTGCGACATTTCCAAATGTAGCTGCTACCAGCGCAACCAATCATCACAATTGGCCAGACACTGCTAACTAAAGTAATTGTTCAGTACTTACGACATGGTACAAAAGCATCAGGGATGGACGCAACACTCGGTGTCTCGCATAGTACAGTATTGCAATACTCAATTTTGAAACTAAACTATAAACTGCCTTCACAACGAAATTATACGCGTTCTTATCCGACTCTCGCTCGCCTCGTGAACTCGCCGAGAACAGTCTTGCCTCAGAAACATGGTTTGACTGTTACGACTCCATTTTGTTTAGGTGCTATCGTGAAGCTTCTTTAACCAATCGGCGTCATTATCGAGATTCTACACAATAACATTTATTTACATTATTTAGTTTGACAGTTGTGTTAATATAATCAAAGTTTAAAGTTAATTCGAAGGGCATTGTATTAACTAATAAAAGTCTACTCTTATTTAATGAGTTAGCTAACTTCCCGGATGAAAGACAAATTAGTCTAATTAATGCATAAAGAATCTGGGTGCATATATAATTTCGGTCGCAACGGAAGCTACGCTCGGATTGCAGGCTATGGTGTGTGCGACAAACGGTGGCTCGACTTTCCGGACCTTGGATAATCGAAGCTAACGCTCGCGTATTCGTAATATGACACCGTTCCAGTACGTCAACAGGTGAATTACATATATTTAAAAAATAATGCATTTTAATTCATAAATACATGACATAAATAAATTGGAATAATAACTAATTGAAGGACATTGACAATTAAACAATTGAAATAATAATGGGTACATATTGCATTTGCTTTAGATTTGAAAACAAATGGTGCTGAAAACTGGAAGTTAATTAGTTCACAAATACAATATTACAAAAAAGGCGTCCCGCAAAGTCCGGTTCAAAAGCCGGTTAGTATACATATTTTATCTCAACAAATTCTGAAGTTCCTCGCCAGACGCCTCTTTGTAATATTGTACTAGAAAATATGTTTAAAAACAAGGTTGATACATATCTCAGGAGGGCGGGTTACACATAAATGAAAAATGCCAATGGGTCCCTTGTCCACTTGCCATCTGGGCCTTCGCCTTGGGTGGCAATCTTGTTAAATCTTGTTAAAGACGTGTAAATCCGTAAACTCAATTCTACATCGACAGAAATTAAAAGCACTACTTGAAAAATCTTCATTGGATACATTGTGTAGTTCTTTTTTAAAAATATTTCACAGAAAAGATTGTTCGCATTCGATCGAATTTTGGCATTAATGATAATGATTATGATTTCCCTGAACCACCACTTTCTGAAAATACACGACAGTGTTTCACACGTGCAACTGCTGGTGATGGTCTCATTACCATTAAAAATTCTCCTAACAAATCGTGTGATCTAGACCCATTTCCAAAACGTCTTAAAAGCTGTATCAATAAAATATTTGTTCCTATTGCTACTATTATAAACCTTTCATGGCAGGGCGGAGTTTTCCCACATGATTTCAAGCAAGTTCTTGTAAATCCTCTGTGTAAAAATGACGTAAAATGTTATCGTCCTATCTCCAATCTAAATTTTCTGTAAAAAGTATTGGAAACAGTAGTTGCTAACCGCCTTGATGAACATATTTATAAACATAACTTATCAATGATCTACAGTCTGCATATAAACGATTTCATTCCACCGAAACGGCTCTTCTCAAGATACACAATGATATAATTGACAACATGGACACCGGCAAAGTCACTGCATTCACTTTACTAAATCTCGCAACTGCTTTCGATACGATTGATCATTCAATCCTTTTATAACGACTTCATAGACATTTTGTCATTTCTGACATAGCTCTTCTGTGGTTCAAATCATATTTATTTTTCAGACAGACACCAAAGCATTAATATATCTGGCACACAACACCTTCCATTCGGAGTCCCGCAACGATCCGTTTTTGGACCTGTACTGTTTAGCTTATATACTAAGTCTCTCCAAGTAAGTTATAATCATAATCTCAGTCATCACCTGCATCCTGGTGTCATACAGGTTTACATATCACTGTCACAATCAAATGCACAATCATTTTGTTTCGATTTTGTTTCGTCTCAACGACATCTTGTTTTTGGTGGAATGCTTTCTCTGTCGCTGCATATAGGGTCTGGAATGAACTACCCATCAATTTGAAGACATCTGAAAATATAGCTACCTTCCAAAAAAGAAACTCAAGATATAATTATTCCAAATTGCATTTCCACCATACATTTTCAGTGGCCCTTCCCTGTTCACGATTATGGTTAATGGTTCTGTTTTGTCGCAACTCTGAGCTCAGGTTCCTGAGGATATAGGCGCCTTAGAAGTTAATTATTATCATTAATTATTATTATTATTACCTATAAAAGTAGTGCTGATATAGTAGCTGCTTCAAATCGCTATGGCCTATGCATACCAATGTTGAGCAAGTAGATGTGATTTCTCACCTGCAATTAATTATCATACCTCGATGCTACAACACTTCATGTTCCCGTGAAACTAGGACAATCAGTATGCCCCGACGTATCTTCACAGATGTGCGTCTTCTACGCTAGCGATAAACGTTACCTACCGAAATACGCTTCATCCGACGTGTCTAATCGCAATCGCGACACATTTCGATTATGACGTCATGTCGTTTCTGTTGGTTGTTCACTGCATTCGCCCGTTTACAATTCTTCTTCATGTAATCCGCCTAGCCTCAAGGATGAGGATAGAATTCTAGTTTAACATTGGACTCAAAGTGTATCCAGCTGCATAATAACCAGCGCTTGGCACATTTTTTTTGGTATGTTTTCCGCTGACCAATCATAATACCTGATTGCTTCATATATGTGTCCATTGGCATAATCAGGAATAGTCCAATCGCACCTCGAAGAATAATCGTCTGTCAAGCTAAGGTTCGCACACATCGTAATGGCGTCCAGCACGAGGTGGTGATGGCAAGGACTAAAAATGTGAGGCTTATAGTAGACCCTTTAAATATTACTGCGAATGTTTTTGCCAATCGAACGTCACAAGGACGTCCAAATTCAAATGTATGTCGAATATATTACCACAATACTTAGTTTGCACAAACTGCAGACAGCCTTCCCGGAAAATCTTGCTCAGTGCAGTGAAATATAGTAGCAATGCCAATAGTCGATATGCTTAATCAGTCGCAACAGACCGATCGCGATTGCATCATTCTTTGTTTCGACGAAGAACTTAAGCGTCGACACTGCTATTATTTCGCCCATCATCGAGGTGACCGCAGTAATGAGAAAGCCACCGAGATTCGCACGCTGAAGCCGCGTTCCCTATGAACAACATTACAAAAGTGAAACATGTATGTTTCCGTTCCCGAAATCTACGGTCCCGAATAGAGACCGTAAATTGCCTTACACATTGAATACATGGATATTTTTGAATTGGAGTGACTTGATGAGGAAGACGTGGCCATTCATAGTACTCCCGAAACAGCAATGGTGTATGGGACACCAATAATCCCCTTGCGCATAATTATGTATACTTGGGAGGATGTATAATATGTGGGTAAGCTCATACGCTGAAATGTGTGTCTTTTGGTGTGTCGTCAGTTTATCAATATTTGCACAGAGAAGAACTTCAAAGGGCGTCCGTACATGCATTATTTCACATTTTAAACGTACAACAATTTTAACGTTTGATGTTACAATTTTGTTACAGAGACTAACGTTCATCAATACAGACATGTAGTGAAAACAGAAAAATAGATGTTTGCACAACAGGTTTGGGGGGGGTAAGACATGACCATACTGTTTGCGTGTGTGTTAAACTTATTTAACATATGTCTTTCTTTACTAAACGTCTCGCGTTCTGACTCAGCACCTCACTCGTTTGCTTTGCTTGTGTGTAATATGGAGTGGTTTACTGACATTTATATATAATATCGAACATTACAATGTGGTTGTAATAAAATGCTTTTATGTGCTGCATTCTTAATTATAATCTACATTTGTATTTACAGTACCTGATAATCAAGATTGCGGGAACGAAATAAGCTCAAACAATCATGTGCTTCTACACGAAATTATGACACAAATGACGCATGAAATGCATCATTTCACCGTATTGTGTTACCATTCCAGACACACATTGCATTTTCTTCATAGCATATTGCGGGTCATTGTAGCAGTACATTTTTTCTTGGAATATAAAGCATCAATTAATTAATATTCCTAAAAAGTCCATGTTAAAACACCAGCAGATTCGCGAAAGACGTCAAGGCTATCTAAGTGTGATAGTGAAGGAATCCGCGATGACACGAAAGTTCTATAATTAATTACTCATAAACATATTATTGTGTTGCGTGTTTCTCAATGGGCTATCGAGTTGTCTTGCCGCTGTAATCATTATTGCATAAAACAAAATGTATGCCTAGATGCCGTGTTGTCTACATGCAGTAATTTTATGGTCGATGTATTATGACTAGCAAGCAAAAAGCGTGCTTTTGCATCATATAAGACGTCACATTATCGTGCTGAGTCGTATTGAATTGTCGCCGAGTTGTTGATCACGGATATGGAAATGCTTGGTCTCCAGTCGATGTCAGCATTGCAGGTATGCAAGAACTGCAGCTATTATAAATATTTCATTTAATTATTTAGGGTTTCGTAGCATAATATGCTCGCATTAATCAACGTTCGCATTTTGATTTTGTGTTTTGGATATTAATTAATTGAACAGCTTAAGTTACATTCACCTTTGACTAATCCATTTAGTGAACATGTGTGTGAAAAGTCGTAACTATCACTAAGATATATTTGAATACAAGTAAGACATAAAAGGCACAATTATCACTATGTTTTATTTTAGATATGTGAGAAAGACAAAGTTGTAATCATCATAATGCTATATTTACAGACACATGAGACATAAAGTAATAATTATCACGACGCTATTGTTAGAAAGAAATCAGGAAGAAGTTCATAATTATCACTATGATATATTTACAGACAAAATATACATAACAAATCGTCATCCTCACTATGTTGTATTTACAGACAAACGAAACTACAACTCTACATTCCGCATATGCATTTCTCTTCATACAAAGCTCGAACATTTGAAATAACACCATGAAATACATAAATATCACTATGATATATTTAGAGACAAAATATACATAAAATTCGTCATCCTCGCTATGTTGTATTTACAGACAAATGAAAGGACAACGCTACATTCCGCATATCTCTTCATACAAAGCTCGAACATTTGAAATAACAGCATTGTGAAGCACCAGCCAGTCGAGCAATAACAACATCGTATTGACGGTTGACGAAAAGACAAGCAAACCGCATGTCAATTGCGCATTGGAGACCACTCACACTCTCGTGTCATTCAAAGTGACGTCCCATGGAAGCAACGGTGCTAAGTGATGCTAAAACTATTTCATCTATAATAAACCATGGTTGCGCTTGGAAACGAAAGTGTCTTGGACTGTAGGTGGAACGTTTCTCGAACGCTGGCACCGAACAATAATTCAACGAAAAACACAACTATGGACGATTATGAAAACAATGTTATTCCGAGGAACTACCAACCACTTGTGTATGCATTTATCGTAGCACTTGGAATCGTTGGAAACGGTGTAGCGATCTTTGTAATTTCACACAGTTTATCAATGCGCCAAAAGTTTACGAACAGCTTGATCTTAAATCAAAGCAGCATTGATTTGGTGACCGTACTAATACTGATTTAAAAATCGGGTAAAATCTATAAAAAATTTTATCCGGATTGGGCGGTGACATTTTATGTCAATTTTGGATGACAGAATTGCCGTTGTGGAGTTTTATGATATCGTCTTCTTATAATCTGATGGCTTTGACCCTTGAACGGTATATGGGAATTGTACATCCAATGTTCCACTACAGTTTTGTCTCGAAGACAAAGATTATCTTGTTGGCAGGCGCCGCTTGGTGTCTGGGACCTATACTAAACCTGTGTTTCTTCGTTCCGACGTCCGGTGTTATCAACGACAGCTGCATTGTGATGGCGATGTACGCTTCGATATCGTGGAAGAAGATGTGAGGTGTGGTGTTATTCTTCTTTGAGTAGCTACTTTCGATTACCGTCTTTATCACCTGCTATACCAGGATGTTTACATGTCTACGAAACCAAGTTCACCCGCATGCATAAAATGTAGGCAACGAAGTATATGTTCCGAATGCGCGCGCCAGACGCAACGTTTTGAAGACTCTCGTACTTGTTGTAGTTGCCTATCTTCTGTGTAATTCTTTCAATCAAATCAGTTTTCTCGCGATTAATTTCGGCGCCCAGCTGGATTTCACGAGCTATTATTATAACTTCACCGTCATAGCGATGTTTGCCAACTGTTGCGTCAATCCATTCCTCTATGCTTTGCAATATCGTCCATATCAGATCGAACTGCGAAAGGCATTCTGCAAACGTGACACCTCTGTTGTGAATGGTACTTAGTAGTGAGTTGGATTGGTATGCTGGGGGGGGGGGGGGGGCTATGGAGAATAAACAAGTTTAAACAGGTAGTTTTTAGTTTATTTCGAAATGTTGTTATATTTCCTACGGACTTAACACTAACAGGGAGTGAGTTCCCAGAGTCGGTGCAGTAACTGAAAAATCCCAGGTTCCGACATTTGCCTTAATACTGGGAACAAAATGTAGATTGTAATTAGATGATCGAAGCTATCTGGGCTGCCTTGCACCAGTGAGCAGTTAATGGTATTATGCCGGTTGATTGGATGAAAGTGCTTGATTATCTTAACAGATCTAAACAGTAATGCCACATCGGACAGAGAGCCTGTCCGTAGCCTTTGCGTTGCATAACAAATATTTTTGGTAGTAAAAGTGTTTTAAATAAGAAGCGCAGGGGTTATTTAGATGTGCCTCAAGCAGGACAAGAGGCCACTAGTACAAACAAACCAGTAACACAATATGTAGAAAATATGTGAAGCTGGTTATAAATGCCTGTGTTTAAATGCAAGGAGCTTAGTGAATAAGAAAAACGAATTAAACATCGCGGTCAAAGATATTGACACTCACATCATTGGTATAAGAGAATCCTAGGCCAACTTAGACATAACAGATGCTGAATAAGAACTGACAGGATGTGTAATGTTTAGGAGAGATCGAATAGGAAGAAAGTGACGGGGATTTATTTTATATGTTAAAAAATCTATTCGGTCTAATGAAATAACATTATAAAGGGAAACAGATTGCGATGAAGCTGTTGGTACAAAATAGTGTAAGGAAATTCATCATTAACTATTGGATTAGTTTACCAAAGTAAAAAACAAAACGAAGAGGATAACACAAACATGCAAAACGCTATTAAGGAAGTGAGTGAAAGGGAATATTGTTATAATGAGAGATTTTAACCATGGACACATACAATGAAAATCTCTAGTGAGTACAGGGGTTGAGGACCAACAATTTCTACTTGTCAGGTTAGCTTCCTTAATCAGCACAAGCTAGAACCAACCAGGGGAGTGAATATATTAGATATAGTTTTGTCATCACAAAAATAATTAGTGGACAATGTAAACAATACACGAACCATTGGGTAGCTGTGATCATAATCAAACACATTTTGACATCAGTGTAAAATAAAAAAGTAAAAATAAAAAAAACGTACAGGAGAAACTTCCACAAATGTAACTATAAAGATATGAGAAAATACTTACCAAAGCCATATTGGAATAACATGCTGAGGAAAAAAACCGCAATTGAATGTTGGAACATTCTATAATATGAAATTGAGAGTATCGTTGATAAATATGTTCCCTTGAAAGAAACGGTCTAGAAAGAAACACTTGTCAAAAGACGCTATCAGAAAAAAAAGTTCAAGCAAACTATATGGAGGTTTTGTAGGCGTACCAGAAAGGATGACGACTACGCAAATTACAAAGGGGCACTTAATGCAGCGACGACTGAAATTAGACAATCTAAAAGAAGCTAAGAACAAAAACTAGCATGTAAAATAAAACATGATGGCAATAGTTTTTATGTATATGTCAGGAGAAAACAAAACGTACGAGACTAGGTCGGACCTCTAGAAGACAATTATTGAAAAATTCACAAGGGTTTTTAATGGCGGAAGACCTAAATGGTTACCTTAGTTCAGTGTTTACCAGAGAGGATATTAGTTCATTACCAGTTCCATATGCTAAATTTCAAGAGGCTACATCTGACTATTTAGAGCAGTTAATTGTAACTCCAAAACTACAAATGGAAACAGTAGAACAAATCAGTATACCATTTGGAAGAGTGTTCAAATTGTCATTAAAAGAGGGAGCTGTTCCTTTTGAATGGAAATAAGCAAACATCATACCATTATTTATAAAGGGCTCGAGAAATTAGTCAGAGATTTACAGACCAGTGAGTTTAACGTCAGTTATTTGTAAGTTATTAGAAAGGTTAATTAAAAACCATATTGTGGACTTCCTTGTTTGGCATAAATTATTAAATTAATCTCAACTTGGATTACTAAAAACGAGGTCATGCTTAACAAAAATGTAAAATATGAAAAGAGGGCACGTATTGTTTTAGTTGAGGACGTTACTCACTTCCATACAAGTGCATCATAGGGTATTCCCCAGTTCGACCTAAGTGCGCCAAATGGGGCTGACTAAGGTTATAATATACAAATAGTTGCTCTCTAATGTTAACAGATAGGTCAAGGTATAAAATATGTGATCACTAGGCGCTTCTTGGAATGAATATTTGTGAAGTTATTAAATATATGGTCACTAGGAGATGCTTATTGTAATGAATATACGTCATATTACTGTACATTTGGTCGCTAGGTATAGTTCTTGGGAAGAATATAGGACAAGTTAATATTTGGTCACTAGGAGCTGCAGTTGTTAACAGCAACAACCAAACCGGAAATACTCCATGGTAAATAATTGGCATGATTTGTAAGCAAATTATTAATTGTTTAGCTAGGGGCACTTTAGTACATCAGTTCATACAATATCCATCAGGGGACACTAGTAAAAAGTATCCACCAGGTGGCACTCACGTAGTTCCGTAATAATCATCTAGGTGGCACCATTACCAACGGTCACGTTGCGCACGCGACAAACGAAGCGTAATGTACCTGCGTACTACTGACCACTTATTAGTATGGAAACATTATTGGTTGACTTTCTGTCCTGGTAATATAGACTAAAAGCAGCATCATAAAAACTAAAAGCAGCATCATAATTACAGTTAAAATTTGTTTGAGGTTGACCCCTTTTTGGATTAGATTGACTGATTATTACAGGCTATTGCGACGCACATACTAAACGTGCTACTATAGTGAACTTACTTTTCTTGATATTATCGAAAATTAGGCAACAACATCAGATAACCAGTTTTACAATGTGTAAAAATCGCTTATTGCAATTATTGACAGAACCATCAATCATTCATTGAAAACCGTTTAACAATCCAAGAGGTTTCATATTAAATCATATGTTATCTTATGCAAAGATTAAACAGTGAATATAATATTTTGAAAAATGTAAACTGAATAATGTAATTTCAAGAGAAGACTGTGTGTCTATGGCTAAGTCGTTGACTTATCGCTCGGACTGTTCGTAATGGTTCGCCGTCAGACCCATCGTTTCGTTCGTGCAACGTCCATTCGTGCTTATACAAATCATGCCACCACGGCTCACAATCGCCGATCCAGACACCCTGATCGAGACTACACTTCTTGCGACATTCTACCAAGTCGTTGGGCATCTCAATAAGCGCGCATACATAACATTTCATGGCTCTGGTCCTACTCATTACCGATTCATTGGACCTAAAACACGGTGAAATCATAACATTGGTAAGTTATGCGCAAAAACGGGTAATACTTAAGGTGACACAAATATTTTATTTGTATGACTATTAGAAATAGGAAGCTAACATTTCAGATCTGTTCTTTTTGGGAATATCTCATAAAACAATTGTTGAAATCTGGAAAACTAGTACTTGAGGTTTGTGCTTTAAGTAACCTGAGTGGGTGACCTCTAAACATTATCCTATTAAACAAACATGTTAGTGGAATTATAAATATATATATATATATATATATATATATATATATATATATATATATATATATATATATATATATATATATATATATATATATATATATATTAGGGTGGCCATATATATATATATATATATATATATATATATTATATATATATATATATATATATTTATGTGTGTGTGTGTGTGTGTGTGCCTGTGCGTTTGTGCGTGCGTGCGTGCAAGCCTGAATACTAGGAGTAGGAGCAAGATTAATACTACAGCTGCTGTTTCTGGTATTGTGGTATTGTGATTGCTGCTGCTGTTGCTGATGCTCCGGCGATTGTGCGATTACCACCTCAACCATCACCACCACCACCATCACCACCACCACCACCACCACCACCACCACCATCACCACCACCACCACCATCACCACCACCACCACCACCACCACCACCACCAACACCACCACCACCACCATCACCACCACCACCACCACCACCACCATCACCACCACCACCACCACCACCACCACCACCACCAACACCAACACCACCACCATCACCACCACCACCACCACCACCACCACCACCACCAGTACCGCCACTTACCTAAGAACTGACTACTAATCAATTTGTTTTAAATGTTACACAACACATCATTTCGCTGGTTTTATCTGGGAACATGGCAAGTGAGGCTAGATGTAGAATGATTGCAGTCGTGCGTTATTTGTTTCGCCTTTGCCGGTAATTAGGCATGCCGCATGTCGGAAGCAATATATAAGCGCGTGGTGGTATTCTTCTTACTTTGAACGGGCTTTCAAGTATAGTAAGGTAACAATAATAGAGGTCTCGAAATTAGTCTAATAATAATTAAATTGATTTGCTTGCAGATAAGTGTGGTATTTCGTTACACTAACATTTTATGTTTGAACGCGTTCCATGTCCAATGTTAGTTATTTATGTCCTTAGTGAGAGCCAAAGTTCACTTGAAAAGCCAAATTTTATCTGTTCTACTTATGCTGCATCTTAGCTCTTTGGGCGGTTTATTGTGTAACATATTTAACGTGCTTCTTTACATCAACCCTAGATTCAGATATACGAAAACAGGGATCCGTGCTAGCTGATATCCTTTCCGTGGTTATCGTGCAGCATACAATCATGCATTTTTTTTAAAAATTACTCAGCCGCATAAAGGTTTACGTCAACTATACGCTGTATTTTAGCGTCGTGTTTTGCAACGACGTCGAAAGTAGTTAGGCGGTTTATTGTATAATAACAGTCCTTGTCCGGTCGACTTTATTCGTGTAGAAAAAACGTCTCGTCACAGAGAAAACACGTATCGTTGATAGCAGGTAGCAGGTGGAAGATTGTAACACGCATTCCTAACAACATATTACATTACGTACTATTCCACATGTTTAATCACTATACCTGTGATTAAATGTCATATGCGTATATGTCATCTTCATTCCATTCGCGATTAGCTTGACTACGTCTAGTTGCAGATTCAAGTTGAGCAACGGAAGTTGATTAACGCAGCTTGGAACATTCGAAGCTCAGTGAAATGATGGTTCTCTGCATACGTGAATGTTATATAAAAGTACAGGTTCTTATATAGCGCGGTGTTCAGTCCGAAGGACTGTTCAAGAAAACCTTTGACTCTGTAGACAGAAAAAAACTTTTCCGCATGAAAAATCCGGAACAGTTTGTTTTTATCTACTGAGTGAAAAAAGCTTTCTTGAAGTCGATGAAAATAATGGATGCTTCTGGAAGAAAGAGGAAGAGTCGAACCGGCCAATATGATAACTTGTCAGAAAAAAACCAGATTTCTTTATTTCCCATTAGTTAGTATCGAACATGACATTTTATCATAGTCTCTCGACATCACAGAACAAAAAGAAGAACGGCTATCGATATGATGTTTGGACATGAAGAAAACGAACTCTGAAAAGCAACGCATCCTAACAATAAATTTAGTTTTATTGCTAAACTAAATTATGTGAGTATGTGTGGGTGTATGTGGGTGTATGTGGATGTGTGTGCGTGGGTTCGATCGTGCGTGCAGTTTTATTTCGAATAACGTTCTTTGCTCTTTGGTGGCTTTGTGTAATATCATGCAAGGCTTGCTAGTTACAAACGATGATTGTGGTTCCTCATAACGTTGCCTGAAACGCGAACTCGCTGACCGGTTCGCAGGACCACTGCAGCGAGCCTATCATTGCAAAGGACAGGGCAACGCACAGCATGAAGATGCCAGTAGGCTGTTATTAATCGCTGCAAATCGAATGACTAGTGTTGCTGCCTTCGGGGATGATGGTCGTGTTCCGCTCACCGTGAGAAAGGTAAGTGCTAGCGCACGCGTACATGAAAACAAAATTATTAACATAGGCGTAAATGGAGCGTATTTTTTCAAACTTTACTCATATAGTGGTGTTTCTGAGTTTTGAGAATCAGTTTAGTTCTTTTGGTGATGCAAGAGATTGGGTCAACCCTCGAATAATTTACTTGTGGTTTTAGTGTGTGCATATTAATTATTTGTGCATAACGCAGAACATTATTGTATTAAAGAAGTATCCTCATTGAGAACGAGCACTAGAACACTATCTAAATTACACCGTTCTCTTACTAACACCATGTGTCTTCTAGTTATGCAACCATCCTATACTTCGAACATTGTTTCTTCATAGCAATTCAATCATAAATAAGCACATTTTGATGTAGACTTAATATCTTGGTCCCAAGCCACATTGTGTTTGACTTTTTCTCTGAGTTCCAGGATCAGCTTAGTTGCTCTTCTTTGCATTCTGTCCAGCTTGTCTATATCCGTATTACTAAGTTACCTGATATTTCCCCTTCACATCTTCCCTAATGAACACTGAACTGACGGTTAAGTCTTCTGCCACATATTTTGCTGAAAAGTGTTTGGATTTTCACGTTTCAGTTATAAATATGTAACGTGCGTTGTTCTAATTTATGTTGTCTTCTACATTTCCAGAATGTTTATGTATCCTCTCCTTCATTTTCTTGTATGTACTTTATGTATCCTCTCCTTTATTTTCTTGTGTGTACTTTATGTAGCCTCTCCTTTATTTTCTTGTGTGTACTTTTTTTGTAATATTCTTTCTTTCAGACTGTATCCTTTGTTTTCCAATACCTTTTCTTCCAGACTGTGTCCTTCTTTGTAATACCCTTTCTTCCAGATTGTATCCTTTGTTTTTCTAAGAACAAATATCTAAATGACTATCGACCTCAACAATTCACTCTTTTTTTGGAGTAGAAAGTAATTTCAATCTATGTTTGTTAACTATTTTCCGATCACTTTGTGGAAATGTTCTCCTCTATTGATACGGCCTGCGGTATGTGTTCGTAGTGTCCGTGGCTTATGATATAGGACGTCGAATCAAACACATGTTTCGTTGGTTTGTGACATCTGGTCAACGTTTACCATAAGATCAGGTACAATTCAATGCACGACTAACCCACTGTTCCGCAAGCGTCGCCAGTAAACACAATATGCACTCTGATTCATGAGTTCGGAAAGTCATGGCTACAATATACTGTGTTGTTAAGCTCAGCCAGTGATGTCTAGAATGTCGGAAAGTGGGGGGGGGCAAGAATGTTATAATTTCTGTGTTCCGAGGAGGGTATAACCCAATACCAAGCATTCACGAAATATGCCAATGAGGGTAAGACATTATAGAACTTGTGCGAAAAGCCCAATATCTTTACTCGGTGTGACCGTTCAGATTCCGCGAAGTGAAAACAGATATAAAACAAATCAAGCAAAGCAGCGAAGTCACAAAATCAGCAGCTACTTGCAGTGTCAAAATCGTGGTCGGGTCAGTTAGCTGACTACTGACGCAGCCAATTGCATGTACTCCCCCAATTTTGTCCTATGGCAGGAACTGCGAATAATTTACCACATTAGATTTTAATTAAACTTAAGTCAGCGATTCCCCTTGGCGAATTCATCAATGATGTCGTCGTGTTTCACGATTGATGTACATATGAGCATGTCTATGGAGGCGTTGCTCATTCATCGTAGATACCAGGTATTTTTTCAGGTACTTCAGTGCACTGAATGATCGCTCTGCTGCAGCCGATGTTGCAGGGACAGTGGCAAATATTCGCAGCAAAGTCGCGATATTTGGATATGTCCCCATCTGTGTAGCAACTCTCAGGGTGTCGAGCTCCTGGCCAGGTCGGCTAGCCGAATCCTGGCATCTCCAGTAGGCTTGCCAATGCATGAACTCCACCTCTGCATCCATCTTGTTTCCTGGCAGAAACTTTAAGTACGTCGTCACCCCTTCCTCAACTGCGGAGAAGTCTCTCTCCAGAGAGAAGGCCGGTATGAGTGCGCTGAGAAGTAGGGCCTTGGCACTGGCAGATGCAACGCGCTCGTGCAGTTGTACAATGCCGGTGTCCAGGAATGGATTGAACAAAACACGCCTGTATTACAGCAGAACAGAGGTGTCAGGAACGTTGGGACCATGTCTGTTTGTTATTCGTGGCATTTGGATTGGTCTGCCATCGACCTCCTCTGCCTGGACAAACAATATGTCAAACATGTCACCGCTGCGAAAGTTCCACAACACGTCAACGCAGTCTCGCGCTGATTCCGTTGCTCGCAGAATGTATTGAGATACACCCTGAAGTTTGACAGATAGAGGCTTCGTGACTTCGAGAACTGTTTGCAGGACCTCCACATAGAGCAGGAAGCGGAGAAACGTTGCTGCTTTGACAGAAGCATTCCGAAATGTTCTCCATTGACGCGATAATCGCAGGGTAGAGTTCCTTGAACCCTATAGTTGCAGCCTGCTTTTCTACCCAGACTCAACAAACACGGAAGAACAAGGCTCCGATGGTGCCGCTGCCATGTCCGTGAATAACAAAGACTTTCAGAAACACATCCGATACACCATATCTACTGCCGCATATGTGCACTGCGCGTCACATGTCCTGAATGTTTCTTTGGCAATCTTATCCACCTATTCGCCCGGCAATCACTCTGATGAACGAAGTATCTTCACTGACTCGAAGGGTTCTTCTCTGAATCAAGCAAGCGACTGTACGACTTTCAGGGTGCCAGCCCCACCTCGAACTTCAGTGAGAAAGAGGCGAGCAACATCAACCTATATTGCATGCATTCACTACTTTATTTAACGCAATTTATGACTGTGTTATTTTGTTTCGATTGAGCATTTATGTAAACTGTCCGGAATATTGATACACGCAAAAATCACGCAGCAATATAACATATTGTGAATTGTCAAATAAAGGCGCGTACGATATGAGTTTCACGTTAGGTAAAAGCGCGGTATAAAGTATTAATAACATGCCCAGCATTGCACTGGTGAAAAATCAGCCACAGCGAAAGAGCTTATGACTCATTGCACTACCCAGTAAAGTTTTTTCGTAGGGCAATGTCAATAACATTAACAACTTAATGCCCCCAAAATCATGTACAACTGCCGGTTTCACGAAGCGTTCGTACCGTACGACGGAACTTATGTGGCCGTTTGACAAGATCACGTAGGCTATACTATCAATTTTACTTTACTACGAACTCCAATTGTTCGGAGTTACGTAATCTGCGTCAAACGTTCTTTGCATTTTGCTATTTTTTTAATTACACTTATGTTTCCTAATGATTTATTTATGGGCTAAACATTTCAAGTGTGACTTTCAAGTGTGACGTACCCGTATCTGGAGGCGTGGCTTTGTTTATCTTACAAAGTGATGCATATTAACTAGGCAGGGATCGTAGTATTACCCGATTTAGGGGTGTGTCAGGTTATTTGCGTACGGATTTAAAGAGTGGTGGACTAGATCAGGACACTGTGATTGATGAACTAAGATCATGTGTTATATAAGAAGCAACAAGTTTAATAAGAGGTGGGATACAGCCGTGGAACATCTAGGAGATCAAATCACGCTGAAGTAAAGTTGTCACAGAAAGTTCGAATAGCCCAGCGTATGCGCCCAGAACTCCATTGAAGGACACGTGTAAGAATCACAAATTCACAAAGTAGTACTTCATATCATACACGCCTTTATTGCGAGTTATTATTAGGCAACGTGATGAAAACATAAACAAACATACTCCTGCTGACATGCGTATCTTACTTCTTTGCAGTTTTTTCCCATGGATTCCTGTTATATGTTGAAGGCTTCTGTTCTCAACCGAGCTCAGTTTATCATATAGTGACTCTGTGCAACTCCAACATTCCGCTCCATCCATCCATTTGCACTGAGATAACAATTTAGTTTAACATCTTCATGTTCGTTGACCGTTTCAGAATTTCAATATGTTCAGTTTGCTGAAAGAAGCTATCGTTTTGGCCAACCTGATTCGTAACTCCACACCGATGCTCCAAAACTTGTTGTCACTTTCTCAAGTAGGTGAAGTTTTTGATCTTCTCTATTGGTGTGTTGATCATGATGTAACATTTTTGTGCTTCAAGTGGTTTCCTCTTTATCGCACTGATCTTCAACCTTGTTTGTTCAGTCCATTATTTCATACTATCCTTTATTTGTGTCTCTTTGTATCGCCTTACATGTGGTACTTATTAGAGCTAGGTCATCTGCAAAGTCATCGTAATTTTTTACTGTGTTATCAAACCATCATATTCCCGATGCGCACTCTCTAATGGTCCAATATATCGCTGTTCCAAACGGGAGGATGCATCCTTGTTTAATCCCGGTGTAATGTCAACAACAGTGTATCTTGTGGTTCGTGAATAGCACTTGCAAGATATTTTAAAGCGAAACAAAAGCCATGGATTTGGGGATATGCATCTAAAAGAGATAACAAAAACCAACCGTGTGAAACTAAAAGAAGATAATATCACGCCACTGAATGTGTTCTAAAAATTGGAAACCCGGTAATTTCTCCGTGTGACTGTGGCCTGACATGTTAACCAGCGTGACCGATAAGCGTATGCGCAGTTCAATGACAATCGGATAACCTAGATTACATGTGACGTATTACGGGAGGCCGGCATCATCATCATTCCCTTAACCTGGAGTGTCGTTGGGGCACCATCGATGATCTGGCAACTAGCTGTCTCCACCTTTGGAGGCTACTTCCGGAATATTGAACTTGGTGCAGCGACTTGAATTTGGGGCAGATAATGTACAGAAAAACGCGGTATATCAAATAGAATAAGTATTACTATTGCATATATATTATACATAAACGTATTGTAGACATATATAAGGAAATAGGTTTTGTTAATTATTAGTCGGAGGTAGTATTTTAGAGTAAGTTAGTTCCGGACTCCGACTGGGAAGTCAGTGAGCGTTAATATGGTTGTTTACCATTCGAAAATTGAGATAGCATAGTGAATAGGCAGAAACAGTGGAACATTTGTTAGAATAAGTATTACTATTACACATATATTATACACAAACTTCTTATAGACATATATAAGAAACTGTTTTTGTTAACAGAGGCAGGATTTTTCCGGGACCCAAATTCAACGAGCGATAAAAGGGAGTTTGTCTACAGGTCGTGAATAAACTGGTGTACCAAACTATCGTTTACATATATTAGATAAAATGATACATTTACATAAATTACATACATAAGGTAATATCTGACAAAATTGTAATAAACGTTTTCGGTAAAAAAGGAATTAACAGCAGAATTTAACGTAAGTTGGTACACACTGACTTCGTTGTTTTGTTTACCCAGTGTTCTCCGTATTCGCCAGGTGGCAGGCTGTTTCTTTGCTCGTGCGAGCTTAGTAGAAAAGACATAGTTAGCCAGTATATTAGCCTAAAGTGTCCTTTTGAACACAAAACAGCCTTTTTAGTTTTAGTTTTGAGTGTAGGGGATGTACGAAGATGAAGGAACTTGAGGTGGAGTTGGAACCGCTGAGGCTGCTCGTTGTGGCAATGGTGGGAAGGGAGAAGGTGGAATGTGCCAGTGGTTCCGGTGGGGGGGAGGAGGGACAGTAGATGATAACGTGGGGGAAGACGACAATAGAGATGCTAGGGAGAGCTCACCTCAGCCTGGGAGGAAGCTGATAGGAGGTAAGGTGACAGGTCGTAGGGAGACAGGACGTAAGGAGAGGGGAAGGAAAGAAATGTAGAAGACAAATGGATCGAAGGAGAGGGGAGCGGGGGAGAGAGTAGCGAAGGAGACAGTGGGAAGGAGACGATAGTTAAAGCGATGGGAGTGAGGGAGACGAGAGGGAAGTTGTCAGGAGGGAAGGCGATGTGAGTGCAAGTTAGCCAGGAGAAGGGAGGGAAAGGTGACATGTTGACGGGTGAGGGAGAGAGAGACTGATAACAGGCTGCCAAGTGACAAAGCTGCAGGACAGAATGTGAGGGAAGGGATCCATCGGAAGAGCTATTCTGAGGCAGTGATAGAGGGGTGAGAAAGAGAGCGAGGGTGTTTGTGAGGGACTCAATAGTTAGGAGGACCGACACGGGAGATGACGTGGTGGTTTGTTTGCCTGGGGCCAAAATAGAGGCGAGATGGAAGAAAACATCGTGTTTTCGAGCAAGGGTGGATCTGTTTTAGTACACGTAGGAACACATAACGTAGAGAGGGAGGGTACAACTGCCATAGTTAGGAAATACAGGAAGTTGGTCAGAACACTAAGGCAGACGCGGGTTGAGCAGGAAACACTGTCAGGTAGTTTACCAGTAGTAGGAAGGAGGGGTCACAGCTGGTGGATGGCAATTAACATGCTAGTGCTGAAGCTATGTAGGGAAGAGGAAGTAGGATTTGTGGGGAAGTTTTGTTGGAAGGGCTGATATGTACATAGGGGACGGCTTCAACTAAGTGGAAAGGGGGCAGCAGTATTTGCGGATGGACTCACATCAGCAGTAGACAGTGGCATGGGTAACATAACAAATATTTTTGGTAGTAATAATTGTTTAAACTAGAAGCGCAGGGGGTTTACTTAAAGATGCCTCAAGCAGGACAAGAGGCCATTAGTTCAGGCAAACCAATAACAAAATGTCCTAAAAACAGGTCTGAATCAGGTTATAAAAGCGTGTGTTTAAATGCTAGGAGACTAGTAAATAAGAAAAACGAATTAAACATTATGGTAGAAGACATTTACCCTCACATAATTGGTATTACCGAATCATGGGCCAACACAGACATAACAGATGCTGAATTAGGATTGACAGGATACGTAATGTTTAGGTGAGATCGAATAGGAAGAAGGGGAGGGTGAGTTATTTTATATGTTAAAGAATATATTCAGGCTTACGAAATACAACTAAAAAGGGAAGCAGATTACGATGAAGCTGTTTGGTGCAAAATAATTTCAGGAAATTCAAAATCAACTATTGGATTAGTTTACCGAAGTCCAAACATAACCGAAGAGGATAATACAAAATGCTATTAAGGAAGTTAGTAAAGGGGACTGTAGCATAATGGGAGATGTTTACCATGGACACATACAGTGGAAATCTCTAGAGAGTACAGTAGTTGAGGACCAACAATATATATTTTTAATTCAGGATAGCTTCCTTATTCAGCACGTGCTAGAACCAACCAGGGTAGATAATGTATTAGGTATAATTTTGTCATCACAAAAAAGAATTAATGGACAATGTAAAAATACATGAACCATTGGGTAACAGTGACCACAATCAAATACATTTTGACATCAATGTAAAATCAGAAAGTAAAAATAAAAAAAAACGTATCGGAGAAACTTCCACAAAGGTAACTATAAAGATATGAGAAAATACTTAGCAAAGCTAGATTGGAATAACATGCTGATGAATAAAACCGCACTTGAATGTTGGAACATATGAAATTGAGAGTATCATCGATAAATTTGTCCCATTGAAAAAACAAGGAAAACGGTCTAGAAAGAAACACTTGTCAAAAGAAGCTATTAGAAAAATAGTGTTTAACAAACTATGTGGAGGGTTTGTAGGCGCACCAGAAAGGATGAAGACTTTGCAAATAAAAAATTACAAAATCTAAAAGAACCTTTGAAAAAAATTGGCAGGTAATATAAAAAATTACAGCAAGAGTTTCTATGCTTATCTAATGAGTAAACAGAAAGTTCGAGATAAGGTCGGACCATTGGAAAACAAGAGTGGAAACATAATTTCAGACGGGTTTCAAATGACAGAGGTCCTGAATAAGTATTTCAGCTCAGTTTTTACCACAGAAGACATCAGCTCACTTCCAGTTCCATTTACTAAATTTGAGGGCAGTAAATCAGAACATTTAGGGCAGTTATTTGTAATTCCTGAAATGATAGCAAAGAAAATTAAGAAGATGAAATATAATAAATCACCGGGAGTTGATGGGACACCACCAAAACTGCTTAAGGAAATTGGTGAGCAAATTAGTGCACCACTTACAAAATTGTTTAACTTGTCACTAGAAGAAGGAATAGTTCCTTTATAATGGAAAGAAGCAAACATTACGCCGCTATTTAAAAAGGGATCGAGTAACAAGCCAGAACATTACAGACCAGTGAGGTTAACATCAGTTGTATGTAAATTACTCGAAACATTAATTAGAGACCACATGATGGAATTCCTTGTAAAACATAAATTAATTAATACATCTCAACATTGGGTTTCTAAAAGCAAGGTCATGTGTAACCAATCTCTTGTTTTTTGGAAAAAATTACAAAGTGGGTAGATGACGGGTCTCCAGTGGATGTTGTCTACTTAGATTTTCAGAAAACTTTCGATAAAGTGCCACATCAAAGATTTTTACTTAAACTAAAAGATTATGGTATAGGTAATGATGGAATCAACTGGATAGAAGAGTGGCTTACACACAGAAGACAGAGAGTAATAGTAGATGGTGAGATCTCAAACTGGAAATCTGTTTTGAGTGCGGTACCACAGAGATCAGTATTAGGCCCTATATTGTTTTTAATATATATAAATGATTTGGAAGATGACATATCTAGCAAAGTACTTAAATTTGCAGATGACACAAAAGTATTCAGAAAGATTACTAATGATACAGATAAACAACGTTTACAGGATGATCTAGATAAATTAGTTAAATGGTCAGAAAAATGGCAAATGTTATTCGATTTTGGTAAATGTTAATGTATACACATAGGACATGGAAACATGGACGAATAATATAAAATGGGGGATGCTGTACTAGGTAGAACCACACAAAAAAGGACTTAGGAGTAACATTTTGACATGAAAGTTTCAGAGCAATGTGGGATTGTTGCTTCGAAAGGAAATAAATTTCGTGGGATAATTAGGAGAACTATTATGTATAAGGATAAATAGCTAATTGAACCCCTGTACAAAGCAATAGTTAGACCACATTCGGAATACTGTAATCAAGCATGGAGGCCATATCGTAAAAAGGACATAGTCTAGCTAGAAAGAATACAACGAAGAGCAGCTAAAATGATTCCAGAATTGAGAGACCTTAGTTACAAAAGTCGCTTATTACAATGTGGTTTGACAACACTAGAGACCAGGAGACTAAATAGAAGTGTTTAAAATAGTGAATGGTTATGAGGATGTTAACAGGAATATGTTCTTCAAACTTACAGAAAGCAGTAGAACCAGAGGACACAAAGCTGCATTAGTTAATGAGCAGTGTAGGATGGACGTGAGAAAGTACTCTTTCTCACCGAGCGTGATAAATGAATGGAACAAACTGCAAATGTTGTGTTAATGCTAGTAATGTGAATATGTTTAAAAATAGAATTGATAGATATCTGATAAGGGCGGGCTACACATAGATGTGAAAATTGTTGGACTCTCGATAAGCCAATGGCTTCCTTGTCCTCTTGTCATCTGGAACTTGTTGTTTGGGATGGCAATCTTGTTAAAATGTTGTCAGACGGTTTACCTATCTTTACCGAAAAACGGCCTTGGTTCAATTGACGTAATTCAACGAACATAACAATGATGTTTTCCAGGTCGGTAGTCCACTTGCCATCTGGAACTTGTTGTTTGGGATGGCAATCTTGTTAAATCTTGTTAAAAACCTCTGCCTATCGTCTACCGCCCTTTGTGTCTCTGAGAAGTCCAGACCTGTCCAATCTCTGATGTCGTCCTCCCGCTTTTTCCCCTGTCTTCCTCTTCTTTATCCCATAACGGTGCCTTGCGGGATGGTCTTTGTCAGGCTAGATGTTCGTGAGACGTGTCCATACCATTTCATCTTCCTTCTCTTTACCATGGTCAGGAAATCTTCATAGGGCCCCATGGCGTATTGGATTACGTTGTGGGCTTCTTCGTTTGTTACATGACCGTTGTATGAGATAAAAAGGATCTTTCGATAGCACCTCATTATCATGGTTTGTACTCTTCTTTGTAGTTCGGTTGTAAGAGTCCATACCTCACATGCATGTATAAATATTTACATGGCAAGTGATCAAATCAGTCTGATTTTGGATAGAAGTGCGATGTTTTATCTTTCCATATTGGTTTCAGTCTTGTCAGCATTGCTGTTGTCTGGGCAATTATTGACATGAACTCAGGTTTGGATCCTTCGTCTGTGACAACTGAACCCAGGTACTTGAAGTTGTACACTGTGTCTAATCT
This sequence comes from Lamellibrachia columna, assembly GCA_963662155.1. Lineage (NCBI taxonomy): Eukaryota > Metazoa > Annelida > Polychaeta > Sabellida > Siboglinidae > Lamellibrachia > Lamellibrachia columna. Next base: position 19,960,958 of record OY759266.1, read on the forward strand.
TTGTCCCCTCACATTGATTCTCTTGTTGACGCCATTAATGGTGTTGGTCATTAGCTTGGTTCTCTCAGCACTAATTTCTATTTCGAGGGACGCAGATGTTTTGTCGAGGCGGATCAATAGGACAACTAGCTACTTTTATCCCCTGCTAAGTCATCGGTATCATCTGCAAAGCAAAGCTTGAATTTGCTGCTTTCCTGCTTCCGATGCTGACAGTTCCTATGTAACCTTCAAGGGCATCAGTCATGATCCTCTCTAAAAATATGTCAAATAGAGTGGGTGAGAGAAGACAGCCCTGAAAATCGGATAACCTAAACTACATCTGACGTATTAAGGGAGGCCGGCACAGCCAACGTAAAGTCTGAAGCAAACGTTCTGTTTTGACAGAAAGAGGACAACGGCCAAAATACGTTGCATCTGTTGAGTTTGGACGCAAACATTATGGCCATATCATATTGACATGCATAGGAATATGTGTATGGAAATACATGTTATGACACTCGTAACATAGGGTTATCTAACAGTATGGCGTAGCCCATGAAAAATTAAGATATTGTGGTTCAACAATGTTTCCCTGGTAAACCACTTGCGTGACATTCTTCAATGTAGTTACAACTGATTATGTTAAATTATCTTCAATGCAGTTACAACTGCTTATTATAGTAACTTTTATATGTGCATATGCCGAAAACTATGACTTTTGTTTTCCTTTAAGCTTACGATACATCCTCAGTATTATTAACTTGACAGAAGTAGCTAGAATTGAGCATATATTTCGAACACTTTGAAAGACACCATGATGGTTTGCGTTTTCTTTTCAGATGGACATAACACCGCCGCCTCAATTGATATAACACGCATGCAGGTTTGTCTAAGCCCAGTGACGCTTGTAAATACGGAATACTAAGTTACGGAATACTAAAAGGGAAACTGTTAGTATTGACATTGCTTATTACTGTACTTACTGCACGAACGCCAACCAAACCATGACAACTAGTGGAAATGAGAGCGACTACCCGGGAGGATTGAACTCTGAAATACAACACCCAGGAATAATCGTCAACGGTACGAGCACCCCATTAACGAACATACGTATGCCGAATGCCCACCTCAACATTGCGTATGGTTCGGTTTCTGTTCTTGGTATTCTTGGAAACTTAATCGTGATCGTCGTCATTGGGAAGAGTGCAACACTGCGCAAAACATTAACTAACATTCTAATATTGAATCAAAGTTGCATCGACTTGATGGCAGCGGTCTGTATCATGCTAACGACAACGAGGACATCGGTCGCGCACGATTTATCCGGAATTGTGGACGAAATCTATTGCAGATTTTGGCTCAGTGACCTTCCTCTGTGGAGCTTTCTAATATCGTCATCGTACTCACTAATCATGTTGACTGTTGAACGTTACCTGGCCGTTGTGCATCCAATATTCCATCATAACTCTGTTTCGAAGCGAACAGTCCTAATAATGGCCGCCGCATCTTGGTTTCCTGGACTGATAGACATGCTTGCCCTGCTCGTGCCAACTTCCGGTGTTATTGACGGTCGCTGTTACGTCATGACTCTCTTTGTCAATCTCTGGTGGCAGAAGTTCTGTGGCGTAGCGCTGTTCATAACGCAGTACCTCATTCCGATCACAGTGTTCATAACTTGCTACGGCAGGATATTTCTCTACCTACGAAACCGTGTATCTCCTCAAGGACAAACCAGTGTCAACGAGGTAGCTGTCCAGAAGGCGCGTGCCTCACGCAACGTTTTAAAGATGTTAGTGATCATCGTCGTGTGTTATATCCTATGTAACTCGTGGAACCAATTTACTTTTCTCGCGTTTAATTTCGGCTACGCCGCCGACTTCGCTGGTGAGTATTACAACTTCACCGTTATCGCGATGTTTTTGAACTGTTGCGCCAACCCGTTCATCTACGCACTGAAGTACGAGGTATTCCAGAAAGAATTTAGAAAGCTATTCTTCACATGTGGAGCACACATAAACAGCGAAACGTCTACTAGACCGATACAAATTACATAAAATTAAAACCAGGCATACTTGAGTAAAGCATGCAGGCAAGTATAATAATGATTTCTTAATCTCTTAGCAAAGGAGTTATGGTGACATGAGTGTGCTGAATTCACAAATATATGTTGGCTAACTCTGGAAGGAGTTCTTGGTCCCCTAAATTACAAATTACACTTTTTGGATTCAGCACATCCAAATCCCCTTAAGACCGTTTGTTGCCCTGTTTTACTTAAACATTACCTACACGACCCTTCTTACGGTACCCATTTGGATGCATGCACCAGTCTATTCTTGATTGTGTCGCCTCGTTGTGAAGTCGGTAGGCTAACTTTTTCACATTGGATTTTATTGTGAAAATATCGAGTACCGACGAGGTACGAGTGCCACTTTGAATAGATTGCGTATGCTTGCACGCGCGGACGCATGCACGGACGCACGCACGCACGCACACACACATATATATGCACAGTAAACTATATATGAATATAATTAAAATAAATTAAATGAATCAAACAAATAAAATAATACAATAAATAAAATCAATTAAATGAATTTAATCAATTTAATAAATTAAATTATAATAAATAAATAAATAAAAAACAAAAATATAATATGTATTAGTTAAATAAATAATACATTAGGTAAAACAATATTAATATATGTATAAATTCTAAACAAATAATAATAATTTAGTTAAACATCAAACGAAAATAATTGTTATATATATATATATATATATATATATATATATATATATATATATATATATATATATATATATATATATATATATATATATATATATATATATACTAATGCATGTATAAGTTACAAATAAATAATATTAGTTGATTTTAACCATGATGTATATATTTATATATAGATATGCATGCATAGTACATTATTTATAAATATTATATTGATTAATAATTATACGAATGTTGATGACAGCACAATTCCTGCGCTCTGGGTCGTTGGCTTTTGTGAAAAAAATGCGTGTACTGGTTCACCTGGCTATATTAATTCAATCGTAACTTCTTGCGAGGTAGTTAGCAGAATTGACTGAGCCGCGTCATGGACGCTTCTGCAGAAAGCATGAGAGAGTCCACAGCAGGTAACACATTTACCCCTGTGTGGGACATTTCACTTCCCCTGGCACAGACACCAGGTAAAAAGACCAACGGCTTTTTTTGTATCTTCCGAAAGACACAGGAAAAATGGAGTAAACGGAATTGTCTAAGTTTCGAAACGGCAGTAGGTGGTTTCGAGCCCCTGTTCCCTGGTGGATATATATGTGAAGGAATTGTCTTCGAGCTGTAAATACAGCGTGGCTGAATGCTTTGAGAAGACGTGTTGGTGCCTACCACGCGGTGAAGTGTAAGGCGCGTTGAACAGACTGGACTGGATGCGGCGCCATAAGAACTTACCTGTTGCTTTTACCGAAACAGTAGCACAATAACAGACGCCGCATAACATAATTGCGGATAACAGAATCAGCCGTTTAGTAGAATGAAAATGGATAATGGCTCTGTTAAAACTACACACCAAATTCACGTCCCCTTGTTAGTAGAATTAGATACACAGAAATATTATAGATTATACCCGTTGCAACGCTGACGAGTCCACGCGAGATTTACGTGCGACTCCCGCCTATCTAAACATATTTGTCATTCGGGAATAACAATTTACGACATTTCGTAGTTTCTATATTATAATGCTGTGAATGTTTATGAAATAAAGAAAGCCCAATTTGTTTACGTACATCCACTTCCATAGCAATCTGACTCTGACTCAAAAAAATACATAAATCAATCAGCCGCTTAACACAAAATAATGATCTGGCTCGAAGTGATTATATTTATCGGTGTCTACTGTCTATTTAGAACAATACGCCCTCTGCCCGTATGAGATTTGTTTGTCTTCAATATTAAAGTTCAGACTAGAGCATAATTAGTTGTAAAACTGCCCCGGGCACAGCGGCCAAACAACGTCCAACCCTGTATTTGCGTGTAGCCACCAGCCAGCCTACCGACCGGTGCTTTTCAATGTTGCCATCCAGCTATTTATAACCCGATCGGGTACAAATCTCGAAAAGAACGAGATACGTTAATGTGGCAACCACATGCCGTAGCCATTTTGGCACAGTATTTTGTGTGTGTCCCGCCCTGTTGTTTATCGTGGCATCGTCTATCATCAGTTTAAAATTGTCGTTGTTTATTTAAATTATTTCTTGATAGTATGATCATATTGCCAAGAACACAAAGTTAAAGAATTTGCAATATTTCGAGTGTTCGTTTTTATATCATTTTGAATTGAAACAAAATTCACAATTCACAAAACACAATTGGTTGCCCTCTTGTAAATTACTATTGTTATGTGTTTATGCGTGTTGGCAAAAATGTGCATAATAGTGATAAGTAACCATCAGAATTTGATAATTGTTTGAGGGAACAAAAGTGACACACATTATTATATTTGCTTCTGTGGGTTGATGGTAATGACGTTGGAATTTTGCATAAGCATGGTGAAGTTGACGTTTGTTCTTGGTCAATATTCCCTAAAGTTAGCGTCATGACTTGGAAATCAAATAGTTGAACCACACCAATTTAAACAGCCTATTTCATTCACAAATTCAACTGTTGTTGGGATATTCTCATTTTAAAGCTAGCTACGCACGACATAAAGCACAATTGGTGACTATGTTAAGGTAAAGCAGTTGTAAAAAATGTTTAACCGTATGAAATTTCGCAATACCTGTATCAGCTGAACCTTAAAAAAACCATTGTAGTAAAGTAAAGTAAAGAATATATCTGAATAAATTAACACAACTATTAAATCAATATGCTGAGGTGTCTTTTAGCTGTAGGCGAACATAAAAATTAATTTAATGATAATTGTAATAGTAATTTAATGATAACTGTCATATGCCTTACACGACAAGATTATTACTCGCCAAGTAGTAATAAACTTACGTAGTAGGCCATACATCCTACGGAATAGAACGGCATAGACGTATCTACAACGGGGTAGGCAGACGGGACAAGGTATGTTTTCAATAAACATATTTGAAAAAAATTGTGTGATTGTTTGTGTAACACTACCAAGTTAATCTTGTAAAATAGAACCAAATTATATAAATTGGCAAATCTTTCATTTGATAAATGACCAGATTAGTTTGATATACAAAACAGTTATTCCTCACGTTATCACATGTAACGTAAGTAATTGAGCACTAGCGGGACGCCATACTCAATTTGTTTAATGAAAACTATTTGCTTTTAGCTTCTTGTTCATTGTTCTTGGAAATGGCAACCAAATTACTATAGAGATTATAATGGATTTTATCATACAATTTTCCATTTTATGACAACCATATATTTTTGGGCACAGGTGGAATTTGAATAAAATACCTGCTTGGTGCCCTGGTCTCCCCTATATAATTTGTCGGATATCAGCTATGTAAGGTTTTCATTCAAATGTACACTGGCGTCATAATCACACACAAGAAGTACCTTATCATTATTTTTCCATTTTAAGCAAACCTGTATTGAAAAGGGATACGACAGTATTCACCTAAAAATCCGTATTTTATGAGGGAAATTAGCGCTGAATATTATTTAAATTATTCACGCACTACTTACATGAACATCAACGAACCTAGCTCATTCGCGATGTGATAAATGAGGGAGTTTTAAATTGTTGAATGCATTACGCATCACTACACAGTGGAATTAATTGCACATCCGCACACTTACCTCACTCACGAATGTTGTGCAATTGACAACATATTGCGACATTTCCAATGTAGCTGCTACCAGCGCAACCAATCAACACAATCGGCAAAACACTGCTAACTAATATAATTGTTCAGTACTTACGACATGGTACAACAACATCAGGGAAAACTCGGTGTCTCGAATAGTACAGTATTGCAATACTAATTTTTTTAACTAACCCATAAACTGCCTTCACAACGAGAATATACGCATTCTTATCCGACTATTGCTCGCCTCGAGAACTCGCCGAGAACAGTCTTGCCTCAGAAACATGGTTTGACTGTTACGACTCCATTTTAGGTGCTATCGTGAAGAGTCATTAACCAATCGGCGTCATTATCGAAATTCTACGCAATAAAATTTATTTACATTATTTAATATGACAGCTGTGTCAATATAATCAATGTTTAAAGTAAATTTGAATGGCATCGTACAAAACTAATAAAAGTCTACTCTTATTTATCGAATTAACTAAATTCCCGGATGAAAGACAAATTAATCTAATTAATGCATCCAGATTCTGGGTGCACATACAATTTCCGTCACAACGGAAGCTACGCTCGTATTGCAGGCTATGGTGCGTGCGACAATCGAAGGTAACGCTCGCGTATTCGCAATATGATACCGTTCCATTGCGCCAACTGCTGAATCACATATATTTAACAAAATAATGCATTTTCAGTATGACAGATGTGTCAATATAATCAATGCTTAAAGTTAATTCGAATGGATCGTATAAACTAATACAAGTCTACTGTTACTTAACGGGCTAAATTCCCGGATGAAAGACAAATGCATCTAATTAATGCATCCGGATTCTGGGTGCATATACAATTTCCGTCACAACGGAAGCTACGCTCGTATTGCAGGCTATGGTGCGTGCGACAATCGGTGGCTCGACATCCCGGACCTTGGATAATCGAAGGTAACGCTCGCGTATTCGCAATATGATACCGTTCCAGTGCGTCAACTGCTGAATATTTAAAAATAATGCATTTTAATTTATAAATACATGACATAAAATAAATTGGAATAATAATTAATTCAAGGGCATTAACAATGATACCATTGTAATAATAATGGGTAAATATTGCATTTGCTTTAGATTTGCAAACGAACGCTACTGAAAACTGGAAGTTCATTAGTTCACAAATACAATACTGAACAAGCACTTTCTGAAAATACACTACAGTGTTTCACACCTGCAACTACTTGTGAAGGTCTCATTACCATTTAAAATTCTCCTAATAAATCGTGTGATCTAGACCCATTTCCAACACTTCTACTTAAAAGCTGTATCAATCAACTATTTGTTCCTATTACTACTATTAAAACAATTTCAATGCAGGGTTTTCCCACAGGATTTCAAACTAGCTCTTATAAGTCCTCTGTGTAAAATTTATCGTCTTATCTCCAATCTCAATTTTCTGTCCAAAGTATTTGAAAAAGTAGTTGCTAACCGGCGTCGTGAATATATTTATAAACATAGCTTATCATATGATCTACAGTCTGCATGTAAACGATTTCACTCTACCGAAACGGCCCTTCTCAAAATAAACTACGATATAATTGACAACATGGACACCTGCAAAGTCACTGCACTCACTTGACTAAATCTCGCAACTGCTTTCGATACGATTGATCATTCAATCCTTTTATAACGCCTTCATAGACATTTTGGCATTTCTGCCACAGCTCTTCTGTGGTTCAAATCATATTTAGTTTTCAGACAGACACTAAAGCATTAATATATCCTGGTGACACACATGTTTACATATCACTGTCACAATCAAATGCACAATAATTTGTTTCGATTTTAAGTGATTGTCTCAATGACATCTTGTTTTTTGGTGGAATGCTTTCTCTGTCGCTGCGCCAGTGGTTTGGAATACACTCCCCATCACTTTGAAGACATCAGAAACTATAGCTACTTTTCGAAATAGAAACTCAAGATATAGTTATTCCAAATTCACGATTATGGTTAATGGTTCTGTTTTGTCGCGCCTCTGAGCTCAGGTTCCTGAGAATATAGGCGCCTTATAAGTTAGTTATTATCGTTAATTATTATTATAATTACCTATAAAAGTACTGCTGATATAGTAGCTGCTTCAACACGCTATGATCTATGCATACAAATGTTGAACAAGTAGATGTGATTTCTCACCTGCAATTAATTATCATACCTCGATGCTCCAACACTTCATGTTCCCGTGAAACTAGGTCAATCAGTATGCCACGACTTATCTTCAGCGATGTGCGTCTTCTACGCTAGCGATAAACGTTACCTGCCGAAATACGCGTCATCCGACGTGTCGTATTCGCAATCGCGACACATTTCGATTATGACGTCAAGTCGTTTCTATTGGTTGTTCACTGCATTCGCCCGTTTACAATTCTTCTTCCTGTAATCCGCCTAGCCTCAAGGATGAGGATAGAATTCCAGTTTAACATTGGACTCAAAGTGTATCCAACTGCATAATAACCTGCGCCTGGCACATTTAGATTTAGTATGTTTTCTGCTTACCAATCACAGTACCTTATACCATTGGTATAATCAGGAATAATCCAATCGCTCATGGAAGAATAATCATCTCCCAAGCTAAGGTTCGCACACATTGTAATGGCGTCCAACACGAGGTGATGGCAAGGACTAAAAATGTGAGGCGTATAGTAGACCCGTTAAAGATTAATGCAAATGTTATCGCCAATCGAACGTCACAAGGACGCCCAAATTCAGCTGTATGTCCAATATATTAACACAATGCTTAGTTTGCACAAAGTGCAGACAGCCTTCCCGGAAAATCTTGCTCAGTGCAGTGAAATACAGTAGCACTGCCGATAGTCGATATGCTTAATCAGTCGCAACATACCGATCGCGACGTTTCGACGAAGTACTTAAGCGTCTGCTATTATTTCGCTCATCATCGAGGTGACCGCAGTAATGAGAAAGCCACCAAGATTCGCATGCACACTGAAGCTGCGTTCCCTATGTTCTGATCGTAACATTGACACCATCCAGTATTATATGAACAACATTACAAAAGTGAAACATGTATGTTCCCGTTCCCGAAATCTACGGTCCCGAATTTGTCTTTGTAATAAAATGTTCTTATGTGTTGCATTCTTAATTATAATCTACGTTTGTATGTACAGTACCTGATAATCAAGATTGCGGAAAAGAAATTAGCTCCAACAATCATGAGCTTCTACACGAAACTATGACACAAATGACGCACACTCGGATATTATAGGACCCGTATCCATAGCGACCAACTGGGATGTACACTATATATGCTTCATTTCACCGTCTTTTGTTACCATTCCAGACATACATTGCATTTTCGTCATAGCATATTGCGGGTCATTGTAGCAGTACATTTTTTCTTGGAATATAAAGCATCAATTAATTAATATTCACAAAAAGGCCATGTTAAAACACCAGCATTTTCGCGAAAGGCTATCTAAGTGTGATAGTGAAGGAATCCGCGATGACACGAAAGTTCTATCATTAATTACTAATAAACATATTATTGTGCTGCGTGTTTCTCAGTGGGCAATCGAGTTGTCTTACCGCTGTAATCAATATTGCATAAAACAAAATGTATGCCTAGATGCCGTGTTGCCTACATGCAGTAATATTATGGTCGATGTATTATGACTAGCAAGCAAAAGGCGTGCTTTTGCATCCTATAAGACGTCACATTACCGTGCTGAGTCGTATTGCATTGTCGCCGAGTTGTTGATCACGGAGATGGAAATGCTTGGTCTTCGGTCGATGTCAGCATTGCAGGTATGTAAGAACTACAGCTATTATAAATATTTCAATTAATTATTTTGGGTTTCGTAGCACAATATGCTTGCAATAATCAACGTTCGCATTTTGATTTTGTGTTTTGGAAATTAACTAGTTGAACAGCCTAGTTACATTTACTTTTGAATAATCCAGTTAGTGAACATGTGTGCGAAAAGTCGTAATTATCACTAAGATATATTTGAATACAAATAAGACAGAACAGGCATAATTATCACTACGTGTTATTTAAGACATGTGAGAAACACAAAGTTGTAGTCATCACAATGCTTTAAAGACACATAAGACAGAAAGTAATAATTATCACGACGTTATTGTTAGAAAGAAATCAGGAAGAAATTCATAAATATCACTATGATATATTTAGAGACAAGATATACATAAAATTCGTTATCCTCGCTGTGTTGTATTTACAGACAAATGAAAGGACAACGCTACATTCCGCATATCTCTTCATACAACGCTCGAACATTTGAAATAACACCACCATGAAACATCAGCCAGTCGAGCAATAACAACATCGTATTGCCGGTTGACGAAGAGACAAGCAAACCGCATGTCAACTGCGCATTGGAGACCACTCACATTCTCGTGTCATTCAAAATGACGTCCCATGGAAGCAACGGTGCTAAGTGATGCTAAAACTTTTTCATCTATAATAAACCATGGTTGGGCTTGGCAACGAAAGTGTCTTGGACTGTAGGTGGAACGTTTCTCGAACGCTGGCACCGAACAATAATTCAACGAAAAACACATCTATGGACGACTATGAAAACAATGTTATTCCGAGTATCTATCAACAACTTGCATATGCCTTTATCGCAGCATTTGGAATCGTTGGAAACGGTGTAGTGATCTTCGTAATTTCACACAGTTTATCAATGCGCCAAAAATTTACGAACATCTTGATCTTAAATCAGAGCAGCATTGATTTGGTGACGTCCGTACTAATATTGATTTCAAAATCGGGTAAAATCTCCAAAAAAACTTCATCCGGATTGGGCGGTGACATTTTATGTAAATTTTGGATGACAGAATTTCCGTTGTGGAGTTTTATGGTATCGTCATCTTATAATCTGATGGCTTTGACCCTTGAACGGTATATGGGAATTGTACATCCAGTGTTCCACCACAGTTTTGTCTCGAGGACAAAGATTATCTTGTTGGCAGGCGCCGCCTGGTGGCCGGGACCTATACTAAACCTGTGTTTCTTAGTTCCGACGTCCGGTGTTATCAATGGGCGATGCATTGTGATGGCGATGTACGCTTCGATATCGTGGAAGAAGATGTGCGGTGTGGTGTTATTCTTCTTTGAGTATCTACTTCCGATTACCGTCTTTGTCACCTGCTATACCAGGATGTTTACATGTCTACGAAACCAAGTTCACCCGCATGCAGTAAATGTCGGCAACGAAGTATCTGTTCCGAATGCGCGCGCCAGACGCAACGTTTTGAAGACGCTCATACTAGTTGTAGTTGCCTATCTTCTGTGTAATTCTTTCAATCAAATCAGTTTTCTCGCGTTTAATTTCGGCGCCCAGCTGGATTTCACGAGTTATTATTATAACTTCACTGTCATAGCGATGTTTGCCAACTGTTGCATCAATCCATTCCTCTATGCGTTGCAATATCGTCCATTTCAGAACGAACTGCGGAAAGCATTCTGCAAACGTGACACCTCTGTTGTGAGTTGTACTTAGCAGTGAAAAATCAATGAAACGTCCTTTAAAAAGTCTACGTCATTACATGCATGCATTCATGCATGCATGCATGCATACATACATACATAATAATAATGTATAAGATACTTATATTGCGCTAAAATCCTCGGGATACCCAAGCTCGGCAGCGCACCAATACAAAAGGGGTTAAGCAGTTCATAATCGATAAGCAGTTCCAGTTGTAAACAGTTGGATTTGTATGCTGGGGGAAGGGGGGGTGTTATGGAAAATAAACAAGTTTAAACAGGTAGTTTTTAGTTTACGGGGAAATGTTGTTATATTTCCTACGGACTGAAAAATTCCAGGTTCCGACATTTGTCTTAACACTGGGAACAAAACGTAGATTAGAATTAGATGATCGAAGCTACCTAGGCTGTCTTACAGGAGTGAGCAGTGAATGGTATTATGCTGGTTGATTGGATGAAAGTGCTTGATTAACTTAACATATCTAAAAATAATGCCACATCGGACAGGGAGCCAATGCAATGATTTACGAATTAGGGCTGAGTGAGAGAAACGAGGAGACCAGGTAACTACCCTTGCCAAACAATTTTGCACGCGTTGAAGTTTCAAGACGTCCTTGAGTGCAATATAATAAATGGAATTGCAATAGTTAAATCTACTGCTAAAAAGAGCAGTTGCAATAGTTTTGGCGATAGTAAAATACATATACTGGTGAAAACGACGAGTGTCACGAATGTTATAAAAGCAACAACGACAATGTTGTGAAATACGCTGTCTAAAATAAAAATTATTATCAAAGGTGACTCATAATATCCGTGCTGAGAGGATATGAGGATTTGACTTTAATAAACTGTTTCTCGACAGACAAATGAGTTCCGGTGGTGAGTATTATATGACTGGTTTAATTGCATTAAACATTTTATCAAGTTTTAATGCTGTAAATAGTTGTATGTTGTCGATATGTTGACATTGCGTTGATGAACATAAAATGTTTCATTTTCTTAATTCACCAGATAATTCATTTTGTTGGCTAACCAATTGGCTTTTGTTTTAATTGCTACATCTCAGTCAGGATAGTGTTTCACTAATTGATTAATTTTGTTGTTCTAACTGATTAATGTTCTTTGTTCTGATGCATGTTCGCTTAGTAATTCATTCGTACTCTTTTTCAGCAATTTAGATGTGTTGTTGGACAACCAATTGTTCACTGTTGGTTCACTAATGATTTTTTGTTGATTGTTGTTTTCATGATTTCGTTCCCGTGTTATCAACCTGCTAGTTATTAATATAGAATAGAAGGTTTGTGTTCGTGATAATAAAATAGAAAAACATAATTTGTTTGTGCACTTGATGAGTTCTCATTTAAAAAGATGTGGATTGTTGGAATATGTTGAAGTAAGACATATTATTGTCAATAACATTATTACCACAAATAGCACAAAACAAATTTAAATGGACACAAAATACATGTTGTTGGGGTTATGCACCTAAATGCAGATGCGGAGCTAAACTTGTTGGTGGGGTGTCTGAGTCAGTCGTAGTCATATGTCGTTCTACATACGAACCATTCTTACGTTCTTACTTATTTACACATGTGTCGTTCTACTTACAGAAGGGTTAATATTAGCCAACTGCTAATACTTCAGTCTTTGCAAAAAAAGTTTCACGCAATTGGTAACTCAGAATTTTTTCTGAATGTGGGCGATTTTAAGACTTGATTTTACATTTCCCGGCGGCCGACATTTTATCATGACACGGGGGCATGCCCAATAAATGACCAATCAATGATCCCGGAGTTCTCTGGCTTTCTTGAAAGAAAGAATGCACACTGTGTACGTTTCTATTGAATTTTGAAAGCTGGATTTGCAGTATGTCATGCTACGCGGCATACGGATGCACCAATTATATAGCGAAGTATAAAGATGACCTTTAATGTTTTCTCTTTCCCTCTGGACAAACCATAAATGAAGTAATAGATCAACAAATGGCAGAATTGCCGCTGGATTTGTGATTTGTTTGATTCACCTTCGAAGAAACATGCTCGAATTAGATTTTTTTGTGAGTTAACGGCGAAAGACCCACCAACACGTCGACGACGATGAACTATAAAGCCTGGATCAGTGCCAACTTATTTCAGCAGTATCAGCCGAACTGTCAGTGTGACAGTGTTGATTGCGCACGCAGCGAAGTCGGAAAGCGAGAGGTTAGTACCTACGCATCATCACGAAAATCTACTCCGTTTTTAATTTGAGAGACACAACCAACACTGCCACATTTATTGGCTAGAAAGTTTGCAAATACTGAAATAGGTTTTCATTTCGTATCTTCCAAGACTGGAACATCCCAAACCCTAGGTAGGTATGTTAGCGATAATACTAATTTGCTAGATAGATTAACGTGAAGCATGGGGTGTTGTGTGGGAACTTTTCTGAGACTTGATGTTTTATTTCCTGAGTAATTTATTATAATTTATTTTAATTTAACCCCGAGTGGCATGGCTATGATTATGGATGCTGTCCACGGGAATTCCAGTTACCCTTGCAGCCAGCCTACATCTCTTTCAACACGATTTCACACATAGAGCATATCATTCGTAAATGTGTGTACAAGTACTAGACACGTTACGTTGTATTATAAATACCATACCAGATCAGTTTAATATCTGCTATTGTGTGTATGTTAACATTGTTAAATAATTACAATATTTTACCTGTAATCCTCTATTGGTGATATTTACCATTTTGGTTTATGACCCATGTAAAAATATCTAAACAACACCGAATCACATATCTCCCTCAGTTTATGCATCATGTGTATCAGTAGGGAATTAAATTAAAATGAGTGTAACTAATTATGATTACTTTTGCATGTAATCATTATTACATTCAATAATATAATTGACATAATAAAATAAATACAGACTATCAGGTTATTATTGTCACCAATTTTATTCAAGACATAAACAAACATATTAAACATATTAAAATGCAGTCAATGTACAAGCATTATATACAAAATGAAGAGAAAAATACACACTCTCATTACACACGATTACCGAGTACAATTACTCCGTCTCTAGTTATTACTATTTACTCTATACATGGAGTACGATTCACTCCCTGTATGAGTGTGTCTATTACTGCAGCTTTGGGGTCCACTTTTAGGACTTCTTTTTTTCTGCTTTTCGTCAAAGATACATAAGCTGTACGGTACATCACGCACACAAGACAGGACCATGCTTATATAGGAACATGGACTAAGGACGTTGAAACCCAGATCGACACAGATTCAGACGAATCACCATATGAACCACTTAGTGGTAGCTTGTTGAAGTACAGTATGTGGGGATGTACATATACAAATGTATCAGGCATACATATAGCACACATTGTAAGACTATTGTGTGATATTATGAACTGGTTGTTTGTATCCGGAAGCAACCTCGCCACCGTATCAACTGATAAAAATTCACTCTTATTTTATGAAATAGCCAAATGCCCGGATGACATGGTAATTAGCTAATTATGTATAAACCAAAACTATGGGTACATACAACATGTCCGTTGTCGTGCTTACGTTTTTTCGCCGTTATATATTTTCCGCATGGTGTATCTGCGCATGCGCGCGAAGCGATCAATTTACTAATAACATAAATATATTATAGCTACAATAATAGTTGTTTATAATAACAATGAATTATAATAGAGTGTCAACTACGGGAAATTTTGTTCTGTCGTAAACTATGTTCCTCATGCATACACGTTGGTGCAGCTGATAATTAATGATATATGCTAGCAAAAATGCCCGTCCCCAGGACGGGATAACTTGGTAGTTCGTACGTGACAGTCATGATAGCAATGTTAACCGAATGCCTCAGGCCAATATGCCACCAATACGCTCGAGATTGTTTAAGGGAACGTCAAACGTATTACCAGAAACAAACGCGTTACGCACGTGATCAATACTCGTTGCATATACAAAATGTTGAAGGTCGCGTGAATTTAGACCCATACACACCTGTGTTGGTTGTAGAATAGTAGAATATCTGTGTACTGTCTGCGACCTCGGGCCAATACGTGGGGGCGTGCTTTCTACTATAATTAATATAAACCACGCAGATGGCGCTACTAGTATGGTTTACCATGTACCAATAATAGGATCCCGTGAGTTTTGTTTGTCAAAAGCGATTTTTTTTATGAATGTTTTCTTTAGGGTCTAAGTAAACAGAAAATCAAAGGTGGCAATTTTACGTTTCGTTTTTTGTTTTTTATGGTGTCTCAAACACACATTTCCCAAGTGCCTTTAATTTACTGGTAACTGCCAAATTGGCTGTCCATACATGAACAAGAGATTGGTCGCACGACACGCAGCACTGGCGAGCTTGCTAAGTGCATAATTTTTACATTTATATATCCTAGCTCTATCTATTTATGTATATCTTATATCATATTTATTTATATCTTCATGTATATCTGATATTATATGGACCAGTTTGTACCTGGTAAAACAGGTTAATTTTAATTACAAAACGAGCGATAAAAACACCTGTGAACTGGCTGGGGCCAAATTCGCTATATTTTATATAATATACAGTTTTGCTAAAACGCTTAAGACATTTTGTTTATCAAATGATCGATGTTATGATTCAGTAAAAGTTATTTTATCTATTGAGCGCAAACAAACTAGAGTGTAGTTCAAAAAAAGATGCTGGAAAGAGCAGAAGAGAGATTCCGTGATTCATCTTTCCGTGAACTACTACAAGTAACGCTGGCAAAGATTGAACGTCCATCAAAATCAAATGATGTGAGTGGAGATGTGGGCCATGTACGAACACGTAGTACCACTGATCCTAAGTGCAAGTCGTGTGCATTTCAATGTTGAAACCTCACCGAAGGCAAGCTGCATATTGTACAAACTGATGACATGGACAACAGGTGTACTGACATTAAAGAAAGGACAAGTGACGACAGAATAAGAAAAAGCCTGTCACTGCTAGAGGAGTCAGGTGATGCTGCTGCATATGAACTTTGGTATGACAGGGATTGTATAAGGAAGGTTGAGCGTTAATGTGATTTTGTTAGATTACATTGTACAAGTGCGAAAGACGATGTTGGAATATGTATGTAAAATATTGACATTATAAATGCAGTGAAACGCTCACTTTCAACTGGCACTGTTTTAAACATGAACGACATAAATGATGGATACGTGTCTATGTTATGTGACAGCGGAAAAATAAAATAAGTAAATTAAACTAATATTTTGTTCAGGGAGACATTCACTAATACAAGTCTGGTCGCTATCGTGAGGCCACAATTGCACAAGTTAAATATTTATCGAATTATTCATGTAAACAAGTACACATCAGTAAAAAATTGCAAACCAGGATTTATTCTTCAATGTTTGCTTAATCATAACCTCCTCAACTGAGCAATGGTGGTCGTACACTTTGCTAAATTTGCGAGACTAAGCAGTTTGAAATATGCCCCGGAGAAATGTTCTGTATAGAACATTCGTCTTACGATACGCATTTTTAACCGTTTGTAAACAAGGGTTTATTCTTAAATATTTGCTTAATCATAACTTTCTCGACTGGGCAATGATGGTTGTACAATGTAATAAATCTGCTGACTAAGTTGGTATAGGCCATATTTACATAATCGGTTTGTAACACTTTGTCCCACTTTTCTTGTCTCAAACTTTCAATAAGCAAAATACATTATCATCTTTTACGATTTTTACATATTCAAATGTGTCGTATTCCAGTGTTAAAAGAAACATTACATATATGCTTCAAAGTATTTATAATAGGAACAATAATGTTCTTAACCATGCTTACGTTTAAATCATTACAATCTGTTGACATTTTGCTCTTAACATTTTGAACAGTTATAATAATGTCTTGGTCATCAACACGACTTTTCCCAAATAGTCAAAAATAGATTAAAAACACCTTAAAAACATAGTTTTATCAAGTTCTTTCCCAAATAATAGTAGATACACCTTTTTTATGTAGATTAATTTGTCAGAAACCGAGACAAGGCTATCCTCTGCGATGAATATAATCAATGACACCACGTACATTGTATCGGTATATCCCCATCATCCTACAACTACTTGATTAACCAAAGTGCCTTCTTCGATTATCCAAGATCCATGCTGTGGCGCCACCGTTTACTGCACACATCATCGCCTGGACGCAAAGTGTGCTTTTCATTGTGGCGTTGTCGTGCTTACATTTTTTCCGGCATAAAATATTGTCCGTTTCTGCCTGCGCATGCGCGTATATTGAAGCATGGACGTTGCTAGTTATAGAGCGTGTATATATATATATATATATATATATATATATATATATATATATATATATATATATATATATATATATATATATACACACACACGCTCTATGACTTGCAACGTCCATGCTTCTATATTAATATATATATATATATATATATATATATATATATATATATATATATATACATATACATAGCTAAGTGCGACAACCATAGCTAATATATATATATATATATATATATATATATATATATATATATATATATATATATATATAAATAGATAGATAAGTGCGACAACTACAACACTAAATCCGTTGCATACATCTAAATAGCTAAAAAGCGTTACTACATATCTAAAATGATACATATATAACTGAAAATAAATAAATATTTTACTCCTGAACAGGTTTCTAACAATTTGTTTGCACTCAATCGATGAAATATTTTTGTGTGATTTCAAATATAGATATGTTGCGGAAAGGTTTCTTTTTAAAATTGATTTTGTATTAAATAAAACAAAAATATCCCCAATTGTCGGCATATTTTATTTCATAGCAACCAGTGTGGTGATTCCGAGGGAATAGGTTAACAACAACAACGCAACC
Source organism: Lamellibrachia columna (assembly GCA_963662155.1). Classification (NCBI taxonomy): domain Eukaryota; kingdom Metazoa; phylum Annelida; class Polychaeta; order Sabellida; family Siboglinidae; genus Lamellibrachia; species Lamellibrachia columna. Next base: position 19,979,161 of record OY759266.1, read on the forward strand.
GGAAATAATCCCTGGTTAATAATTAGCATTAGTTCGTATTTTTTCAGCTACGGGCACATTAGCGCATTAGTTAATACGATATCCATTAGGGGTCGCTTGTAAAAAAAAGTATCCACCAGGTGGCACTAACGTAGTTCTGAAATCCTCCTCCAGGTGGAGCTATTACCCATAGTTATGTTGCGCATACGCAACCGGAAGTTTAATGCACCTGCCTACTACTGACCACTTATTATTATGCAAAAAGCACATGGGATTTGGTGGACTTTCTGTCCTGGTAATGTAGACATACAGTACAAAAACAACATCATAATCACAACTGAAATTTGTTTGAGGTGGACCCCTTTTTGGTCTAGATTAATTGACTATTACAAGTCATGCGACACTGAATGTATTCGTTAAACATTAATGTGTACACTAAACGTGCTACAATAGTGAATCTACATTTCTTAAAATTATCGGAAATAAGGCAAATAAATCGGGTAAGCCAAATTTGCAATAAATATGTAAAGATCGCGTGGGGCGCTGCAGAGTAGCGATTAGAGCGTCGGGCTCTCACTCAAAATAACGTTAGTTCGAATCCACTTGCTGCCGAAGCTTTGGCAATTTCGTTCATCCCACGTTGCCACAGTTCACTCAGCTATGGCTACGTACAGAGGTGATTATTTGAACGAATAGTTTCCGCGCAGTAATTGCTGCGTGCCTGAATGGGTCAAAGAGAAATCGTGATGGCTTTGAACTGAACAGGTCTCTCATGGGTGAAGTGTAAAGCGCAGTCCCAATGACTGGATACCGCGCTATAAAAGAACGTGCCTTTACCTTTTTATTGCAATTATTGACAGATCAATCAATATTATTCAATGAAAACCACTTGACTATCCCAGAGGTTTCGTAGCAAAACTTACGTTAACACATGCAAAGATTAAACAATGAATAAAATATTTTGAATAATGTAAACTATATAGAGAACGTAAGTCTCGTTTTTCTCTTTTTTTCATCGTTTCTCGTAAGTCTCGGTAAGTCTCGTAAGACCTAGCTTGATAAGTTGTATAGGCTTTATAGTTGTTCAAACTTTCGATCACTTCAACGACGCGCCTTATTGCCAACCTAGTTACGTTATTGTTTACAACTAATTTATCCCAAGGACTGGATACCGCGCTATATAAGAACGTACCGTTACCGTTTTATTGCAATTAGTGACATGTCAATCAATCATTCAATGAAAAGCGTTTAACTATCCAATGATTAAACAGTGAATATAATATTCTGAATAATGTAAACTGAACAATGTCAACAGAAGACTCTGTATCTATGGCTAGGTCGTTGACACATCGTTGACAGATCAATCAATCATTCAATGAAAACCGTTTAACTATCTAAGAGGCTTCATAGTAGATATAACGTTAACACATGCAAATCATCAACTGTGAAAATAATATTCTGAATAATGTAAATTGAATAATGTAATCTCAACAGAAGACTCTGTATCGATGGCTAGGTCGTTGACACATCGTTGACAGATCAATCAATCATTCAACGAAAACCGTTTAACTATCTAAGAGGCTTCATAGTAGATATAACGTTAACACATGCAAATCATAAACTGTGAAAATAATATTCTGAATAATGTAAACTGAATAATGTAATCTCAAGAGAAGACTGTGTATCTATGGCTACATCGTTGACACATCGCTCCGACTGTTTGACTTCGTAATTGTTCGCCGTCAGACACATGACTATTAGAAATAGGAAGCTAACATTTCAGATCTGTTCATTTGGGGAATGTTTGGTAAAACAATTGATGAAATCTGAAAATCTGGTACTTGGTGGTCTCTGACAAATTAGTGATTTAATGTGGGTTAAGGTCAAACGTCAACCTCAGTTGGCGACCTCTAGGCATTCTCCTATTAAGGAAACATGTTTGTGGAATTATTTCCTCATCACATGTAGCGATTCTAGGGATCAGACCATCGAAACTAAGATTTGTAAGGGTTGCTTTTGTTGTTACTGCTGCGGCTGCTGCTGCGGATGCTGTGCGATTACCACCACCACTACCACCACCACCACCGCCACCACCACCACCACCACCACCACCACCACCACCACCACCACCACCACCACCACCACCACCACCACCACCACCACCGCCACCACCACCACCATCACCACCACCGCCACCACCACCACCACCGCCACCACCACCACCGCCGCCACCACCACCACCACCACCACCACCACCACCACCACCACCACCACCACCACCACCACCACCACCACCACCACCACCACCACCACCACCACCACCTCCACCACCACCACCACCACCACCACCACCACCACTACTTACCTCTACGAACTGACTTGAAATCAATTTGTGTTATATGTTACACAACACATCATTTCGCTGGGTTTTTGACGGAACTTGGCAAGTGAGGCTAGATGTAGAACGATTGCAGTCGAACGTTTTTTGTTACGCCTCTGCCGATAATTAGGCATACCGCGGTGTCGAAAGCAATATACAAGGGCGTGATGCTACTCCTCTTAGCTTTGGACAGGCTTTCAAGTATTGTAAGGTAACAATAATAGTGGTATCGAAATGAGTCTAATGATAACTAAATATATTTGCTTGCAGACAAGCGTGGTATTTTGTTACACTAAAATTTTATGTTTGAACGCGTTCAATGTCCAATCTTAGTTATTACTGATGTCATTAGTGTAAGCCAGACTGCACTTGAAAAAAGTCAACTTTTATCTCTGCGTCTTAGCGCTTTCGGCGGTATATTGTATAACAGCTTTCACCTGCTTCCTTAGATCAACCCTAGATTCAGATATACAAATATAAGTATCCGTCCTAGCTTGTATCCGTTCGGTGGTTATCGTGAAACATATATTGATGCAGTTGTATCTAAATTACTCAACTGCATAGAGGTTTACGTCCACTATTTTAGCTTCAAGTTGTGCAACGACATCGAAAGCAGGTAGACGGTTTATTGCGTAATTACAATCCTCGTTCGGTCGACCATATTCGTGTAGAAAAATAACGCCTGATCACAGAGAAGACAGGTATCGTTGATAGCAGGTAGTAGGATTGAAGATTATAACGTGCATTCGTGACAACATATTACACATCAGAACAACAAATCAGTATACCACTTACAAGAGTGTTCAACTTGTATTTAAAAGAGGGAGTTGTTCCTTTTGAATAGAAAAACACAAACATCATGCCATTATTTAAAAAAAAGGGGTCAATAAATAATTCAGAGCATTAGAGACCAGTGAGTTTAACGTCAGGGATTTGTTAATTGTTAGAAAGGTTAAATCAGTTTTCAGGGGAGTACCACAATGATCAGTATTATACCTGTATTATTCCTAATATATATCAATGACTTGGATGACAATATAACAAGTAACGTACTGAAATGTGCGGTTGACACAAAAGTGTTTAAAAATGTTAACACTGACAGTGATAAACAGCATTTACAAAACGATCTAGACAGATTAGTGAAATGGTCTGAGAAATGGCAGATGTTTTCAATTTTGGGAAATGTAAATGCCTACATACAGGACATGGGAACTTGGATGTAAACAATACAATGGGAGATACTGTTATGGAACTTGTGTAAAAGAAAAGACTTAGGAGTTACAATAAGCGCTAATATGACAGTTTCAGTGCAGTGTGATATTGCAGCTTCAAATTCTTTGGTTGATCAGGAGAAACATAACCTAACAGGAAAAATAGCTAATTATACCTGTGTATAAAGCAATAGTTAGACCTTATTTAAAATACTGTATACAAGCGCGAATACCGTATCATAAGAATGATATAGATACGCTTGAACACATAAAGATGAGAGCTACTAAAATTATTCCAGAACTGAGAGACCATAGTTATGAAGAACGTCTGAAATAACGGTTCTTTAGTAACTCTAGAGACAAGAAGGTTAAGAGGAGATCAGACGGAATTGTTTAAGATATTGAATTGTATGAACATATTGATAGAAATATGTTTTTCTCACTCAAGAAAGATAGTAGAACTAGAGGACATAAGGTAAAATTAGTAACGGATCAGTGTAGATTGGATATCAGGAAGTATTCTTTCTCACGGAGGACAATAAATGAATGGAACAAATTGTCTACGGATTGAATAACTGATAGCCACGTGAATCTATTTATAAAAAAGATTGACATATATCTCAGCAGGGCAGGTTACACGTAGCTGAACATTGTTGGACTCTTGATATGTCAATGGCTTCCTTGTCCACATGCCATCTGGGCCATTGGCTTGCATGGCAAATCATATTAATTCGTATTAAATCTACATTACGTACTATTCCACGTTTTAAATCCCTATTCCTTGGATTAAATGTCTTATGCGTATAATATCATCGTCGTTCCACTTGCGATTAGTTTGATTACGTGTAGCTGCTGAATCAGTCTGATCAATAAAAGTCGATTAGCACAGGTTGGAGCATTCGTAGTTAGGCGAAGTGATGATGCTCTGCATATAAAAGTAGAATTCGACTGTTATGTAGCGCGGTACACAGTCAGAAAGACTGTTCAAAACGCATTATCCTTACCAACTGGCAAACATGTTCATTCCAACACCAACTCGACTTCTTTGGGAAGCATTCAGCCACACTGCATTTACTGCAAGATGAATATTCATTTACTTATCCACCATAGTTTATAGTTTGATATAATTTTTTTTTATCGTGGATTAATTTACTTAGCATTACAATTGTTACATGCAATACTATTAAGACACACAATCCAGCGCGATTAAGTGTGTCAATGATTGTATCACACATTACGTCTGCAGTTAACTGAGTATAATGTTTTTGTAAAATGGTTACCATTATTTCTACCTGTTCGACTTCTGCCAAATGTTGTCAGACGGTGTACCAATCGTTGCTGAAGAACGCTTTTGGTTCAATTGACATAATTCAACGAGCATTGCAATGATGATAAAGATATGATGGTGATAAATCAAAGTTGAAGGTACATTCTTATATAGTTCGGTATCCAGTCCTTAGGATTGTTCAAAGCGCTATACACTTCAACCTCTGGAACATGTTCATTCCAACGCCAATTCGACTTCTCTGGGAAGCCGAGTGCAATTACTGTGCAAAGACTATTCGTTCACATAGCCAACACTGTCCATAGCCAGGTACTCAGTTAAACAGCTGAACTTGAAACCGGATTCTCTCGATTTTGATTTTGATATTTTAACCGCGCCTCACTATTTTTTTTACCCATCATGCATTTTACATTATACACATACACGCACACGCACACGCACACGCGAGCGCGCACGCACGCATACACACACACAATATATATATATATATATATATATATATATATATATATATATATATATATATATATATATATATATATATATATATATATATATATATATATATATATATATATATATATATATATATATATATATATATATATATATATATATATATATATATCCATTTTGAATTATAATTATGGTTTCACTCACATTGCTTTATGTTTCTCCAACATTATGCTGTAATATGCTTTTTCTGCGAACCTTAATATATACGTTAATTTATTTTTGTAGGATTTGTACTTTAATATTTTTGTACTTCATGTGAACGGGATATGAGAAATGCTTTGTACAGCTTCTTTTTTTGGTACAAACACGTTTTAAACCTTTGTTGAACCAAGGTTTCTCATAAATGTCACTTTTTCGTGAAATTCGTTTTGTAGGGCAATGCTTGTTGAACAAACATATGAATTTAAGTTAAGTTACGGTGTCTTTATTTATTATTCTAATGTACTGAGTATCCATTTTAGCATTTCTCATTTTTTTATACTCACATAGTGCAAATATTGGGAGATGGTCACTGATATTTTTAAACAGAATATCACAGGTGATATTGTGCCGTAATTCATTTGTGAATATGCTGTGTATTAGGGTAGCTGAAATGTCTGTAATTCTGGTTGGCTTATCAAATAGAGGGTAAAGACATAGACTATACATAAAAAAAGAAAGTTCTTAGTATTGTTATGGTGTTCATGCTTTAGAAAATTAATATGTTGTATGTTACAGTAGCATAAATGTATATAATGCTGGTTGGCTTATCAATTAGAGGGTAAAGACGTAGACTATACATAAAAAAGAAAGTTTTTAGGATTGCTATGGTGTTCATGCTTTAGCAAATTAATATTCAGTTCCCCACGCAGAAATATAGATTTGTGAGCTCATACATCACTTAGAGGTGATGGTTTTAATACTTGGCAAACGGAAATTGCAACACGTAAACTCTCTTATTAAACTGAAAAATTATAGCACATTAAAGGTAAGTATTTGTTATAAATATAAGATATACTTAATGTCAAATTAGAGAGTGTTCTATCATTTATACATTTTATGCGTGAAGCTTAAATAAGAATTAAAATAAATTGGATTTATTGATGACCTTAAACTATCGTTTGACTGTATAGCTATTTCAGACAGCTGGGATGATTCAAGCACAACTGATGATTATTCACTAAGTGGATAGGAGATTTTTTTTACATTGTAAGATATAACGAAAGAGGTGGGGTTGTGGCATTATATGTCAATCAAATATTCACTTGTACACTTCGAACAGTGCAATCCAAGTTGATGGAACTTGTATTTGAATGGTGTCACTGTGGAATTGCATATGAAAAAACTAAGAAATATAATAGTGAATTGTGTTTACAGATCACAGGGGTCAGACTTAGTTATATTTTGTGAGAGCACTGTTCAGTTGTTTATTGATATTATGCCAAGTAAATATATCGTTGTATGTGGTGATTGTAACATTGATATATTAAAACTTGAAACACACAATGTGATAAAACGTTTCTAGATTATATATATGATTTAGGTTTGCATCCAATAATAGACTGGCCGAGTCGTACTTTGTTAGATAATACATTTACTAATCAAACAAATTACTTAGTTAGAATCGGGTTATTAATCAATGACATTAGTGAACAGTGGTCATTTGCCGGTATTCGCACGTGTAATTATGAAACAGACAAACATAAATACGACACATTTAAATGTGCAAGTAACGTAAAAGAAGATGATAATGTATTTTTGCTAATTGAAAATTTGAGACAAGAAGAGTGGGATAATGTTTTACAAGCCGATTATGTAAATCTGGCGCATAGCAACTTTGTCAACATATTTAATACATTGTACAACTACCATTGCCCAGTTGAGACGGCTACGATTAAGCAAACATGTAAGAATAAACTATGCGCTTCGTAAGAAGAATGTTCTATACAGAACATGTTCCCGGGACAGAACCCAAACTGCGGAGTCTTGATATAAAACTTATAAAAATGGATTAAGGTCTAGCTTAAGATTGGCTGAAAAAGCACATTACAATAAACTGTTGTCAGTAACGTAAGGACATACTAAGGAAACATGGGATATGTTGAATACCATGTTACGTAGGCAACGCCAGTCGTTGAAATATCCCAAACATTTACTCTAAGGGGATAGACACATCACCTACAAAAACATATGGCAAACGAGTATAACATGTTTTTTTTACAAATGTCGGTCCTAATTTAGCAAAGGATATGACTATTCCGGATTAACTTATTTCTGTATATGATTAATTAGGAGGTAGTATTGTCGAAAGTCTGTTCGTCAAACCTGTAAATGAGGTAGAGGCTATAACTACTGTGAAATCGTGTACAAAATAAAATTTTAGACTTTTAAGACATGAGTGTTGATATTGTCGCAAAGGTCATATATGTCATTTGTAATACTTCATTTAGAACTGGCGTGTTCCCATCAAGAATGAAAATTACCAAAGTAGTACAGTTGTTTAAAAGCGGTGCGAAAACTGACCTTACTAATTTCTCTCTTGCCGCACATCACGCAAATCAAAAAGTCTTTGAAAAACGGTTCCTTGCCAGAACAAACAGCTTTGCAACGCCAACAACATACTAAACTCGAATCAGTACGGTTTCCGTACAAATATGTCCACGTTACACGCAGTAATGGAATTGATAGAGGAAATATCAACTGCCAACAAAAATCATGCAATTGTTGTTTTTATTGACCTAAAAAAGGCTTTCGATACAGTACACCATGGAATACGTATCAAAAAGTGTAGTTATTGTGTGTGGCAAATTATTGCATTAAAAGCTACCTTTTGAACAGGAAGCAAATATTGACGTGTGCGTCTCGGAGCTATTAAATGTCACATATGGAGTTCCGCATGGGTCTATTTTACGACCAAGATTATTTATATTTATAAAATAAACTGACCCATGTAATGCCGTTATCTGCTGTGAAAGATGTAAACTTTGTCGGTGTTTGTATCCCTTATGTTGTGTGTTTCAGGAAACCATAGGAGATTTAACGTCCCTGTGTATTCGTTAAGGTGATGCGCACATACGTGTAGTGGAATGAAATAGGCAACAACTACTATGATCCTATGGGGTACTTCGGCGACAAAGTATGTCGGAGAGTATACTAACGCGTAAGAGTGTACTAACGGGAGAGGATCATATACGGGAGTGTACTAACGCGTAAGAATGGTAGCCGTGGCAATGTTCTTGTGAGATATTTTTTAATGTTGCCATTTACATAAAGGAGAACACAAATACCTAACAACCGTGGCAATGTTTTATAAGATACTGTGAAGGATATACATTAGATAATGCTGACGTAAGTGAGAACATTACCACTTAACAGCAGAAGCCATGGCAATGTTTGACAATGACAGCGCCTCGCAGACGCCATTCAACGACTCCAAGACACGACAAATGGGTTCAGACAACAACTGGGTGAACCTAGGAGTGGAGAACATAAGTATGCCGAATACATACATCAAGATCTGGTATGTTTTGGTAGCTGCAGTTGGCATTCTTGGAAACTTGATCGTGATCATCGTCATTTTAAAGAGTACTACGATGGAAAGACATGTTAACCTTAAATCAAAGCTGCGTCGACTTCATCACATCACTACTCGTCATTCTGGCCAATACAACGCGGACGTCTGTGACACATTTATCAGGAATTACGGGAGATGTATTATGCAAGTTGTGGCTCAGTGATCTGCCGTTGTGGACCTTATTAAGCTCTTCGTCATATGCACTAATCGTTTTAACCATTGAACGGTATGTCGCTATCGAACACCCAGTATTCCACCACAACTCGTTTTCTAGGACAAAAGTGTTGCTGTTTGCTGGTTCGGCTTGGTTGGCTGGACTAATGGCCATATTTTGTGTCATCGTGCCGACTTCCGGTGTCATTGACGGTCGTTGTTATGTCGTTGCACTTTTCGCCAGTGCCACGTGGCAGAAAGTTTATGGTATATTTTTTTTTGGTTCTGTATCTTATTCCGATTACTGTCTTTATTGCTTGCTACAGTAGAATTGTCAAACATCTTCGAATTCGTGTAATACCAGAAGCGCAATCCAGTGGCAACGAGGCAACAAATTGGAAGGCGCGCACCAGGCGAAAAGTTATAAAGATGTTAGTCATTGTTGTTGTACGTTACGTCTTATGTAACTTGTGGAACCAATGCACGTTTTTAGCGTTTAACTTCTGCTGCCCCGTCAACTTCAAGAGCGGGTTCTATAACTTCACCGTCATAGCACTGTTTGCTAAATGTTGCATCAACCCGATCATTTACGCGCTGCAATACGAAACATTCCAGAAATAATGCGAAAGGCTCTCTTTAAAGGCGGAGGAACTACTCCCATCGCAACGATTACGTAATTTGCAATATATGTCCTGCAGCTTGTTGCATTATAAAACTGTATTTTGTGTAAGCAACCCGTTCGTTTTCTGTACGTGGCAACTAATAACTATGCATACCGGTTAGTAAAATGCAATCTCACTGGTTCTAAATTGTGTTGCTTGTTCATGCGATATACACTATTTGTGTTATAAACTTCTTTAATTGTTGTACTTACATTTGGAGAAACAATAAAAGTGGTGAATATTTGTGTGGTTGATATGATATGTTGATGCTAATCCGGCTTTATGATGCTCATTACTAGCCACGAGCCACGAAGACACGAAGACTAGATTAATGTGTAACAAAAATCATTGTTTTGTACCTGTGCACCTATAAGAGTTACTTACTTTACTTAATTATGTGATCGACTTAATGTGGTGACATCATGATTTCTTTCGTGTGGATTCGTTTCTGCATTGCAGTTAGTAAAATATGTCATCTTTCAGGGATGTTTTGTAGAGTTGTTGTTGTTGGCTTCCAGAGCAGTACTTTTTTTGGCTACTTCGTCATGACGCACTACATGACCTGCCAGACGAAGATGCCGTTGTCTCGCGATGGTTGTGATCCACGGGAGGGAGGCAAGCAGTTCTTGGTTGGTCATGTGATGGCGACATGACAGTTTGAGTTTTTCTGCAGCATCCTTGTGTAGGTGCCATCCAGTGCATTTTCTACTGTTTATGTTAACGACCATGAATTGCATCCATATATCAGTATTAGTTAAATCGTCATCCTAAAAAATCTTTAGTTGGAGAGTCTGCAGATGGGCGCTCTCCAAAATTTGTCAAGGGCGTGAAATGCCGCCAATGCTTGTGTTTATCTACACTGGATGTCATGTTGTGAGTTTGTGTAGGATCCGAGATATTTAAATTCGTCTACTTTCTCAATTTGACTCACACATGTAGAGTGTAGACTATCATTAGCAGACGGGTTGATGTGCATGTATTTTGCTTTAGTTGGATTGATAAATAGTTCAGTAGATTTGGAAGCACTTTCCACTTAATAAAGTAAAAAGTGCTGCTTCTTTTAACGTGTCCGCGATCAGAGCGATATCGTCGGCATAATACAGGTCACAGAGATGGGAGGCTGGATGTCTGATGCTTCGGCGTCTGGTTTGGGTTACTCCTTCTCTGTCATCAATCGTGGTTCTTAGTGTGTAGTCCAAGATTATGATGAACAGGTATGGGGCGAGAGTATTTCCATGGAAAACTACTGTGTTAATGTTGAACTTTGTCTTTTGGCTTTGGCGATCATCTCTGGGATTCAGTACGCATGGAGAATCAGTTTGTTTTATATCTACAGAGTTAAAGGCTTGCTTGAAGTCGATGAAAATAATGGCAGTTTCTTTCTGGTAATTTCTCATTTCCTCAATGATGCGTCTAAATGCAAGAATCTGCGAAGATGTATATCGTAGGGGTCTAAATCCGTTCTGGTTTGGGCTAAGATCTTCTCTAGCTCAGGGCGAATTATGTTAAGCAGGAGTTGATTGTAGACATTTGCAGCAGGCTGTGTTAAACATATTCCACGATCGTTTTCAGGAAAAGTCAGGTCTCCTTCCTTAATATTGGTACGATACCCGAGAGTCCCCATTCCGGTGGTCTATTCCTTAAACATGTTTCGTTGCAGAACTTAAATAATATTTCCTTAACTTCGGTAGTCGCCACACTTCAATGAGAATGCCATCTATTCCTGCGGCTTTGCCAAGTTTCATTTATTTGATAGCAATGTTGACTTCTGCTAGGGAGAAGGTGTCGATGTCAAAGTTGGGGTTGGTCTCACATATCGGATCAACTAGATAGTTGGATGTTATCTGATTATTTGAATAGAGCAGTTGTTTGAAGTGAGTTTTCCAAGCATCCAAACGATCTTCCCCTTGTATGAAGATGTTTTTTTGATATTTTCCCCGAAGATTGTGTTACTAACTTCCAGACATTATGGAGAACATTAGTCGACTCGCAACTGTTAAATGCTTCGAGAGCTACTACAATCAAGAATACCACGCCAGTGCTTTACTATGAAAACCTTTAACACACATCATCTTAATTTCGAGGGCCCTAACCTGCTGTTAGATAACCCTACATGACGAATGCGTGTAATCTGGCAATATTCGCTCATCAGTTGAAAAACAATATATTTGTAGACATCTAGTTCTATACCTGCCAATAGGATATGGCCATGCCATTCGCTCCTAAATCCGGGAAGAACCTGAGCCAGTTGTAGTGCAGCCCAAGCCAGTTCTGCATCCCGAACCAGTTGTGCAGCCCAAGCCAGTTGTACCAGAGGAGCCCCAGCCAGGGCCTTCAACTGCGTACGTAGAACCCCAGCTGCCTGTGACACTAGGATACCAGCTGCATGTGACACCAGGATCAGCTATACGATCATCAAACCGCCAAGGAGTTCTTACACCAAGGAAATTGCGGCTAAAAAGCGTTTAGAATCCGTTTCCCTGACAAGGTGCGCTATGAAGCAGAAATATTTGAATAGGGTAAAACATTTAACGTCACAAATTAACTCTCTGAAACAGACGAAGGTCAAATACCTGAAACAGGAAATAATTAGAAAAAACATATCAATTGCCAAGAAGGATGCCAAAATTAAACTGATGAAAACTACACACTTCAAAAGTGTAGAACTTGCTGAAATGGAAAAAAGTACAAAGAGGTCGTACGAAATCACAGACGCCTTAAAAGGGAAACAAGATCAGACGCTCTGCTGCTTCCTCTACACCTGGAACATCATACGAGGTTCTAGAATTCCTAAAATTAAGGGATGAACTGAAATTGAAAGATGAAGTAATTAGGGTCTTGGAAACTAAAACGTTGTGTTTAGAAGAAACTGTGCAAGCGCTAAAAGAATCTCGGGATCAATCATCTGCCTTACGGAAGGAAGGGAGGTTGTATCCCATCGATATGAGGATGTTTGTGTACGATGGAATAGTGAACAGTGTACCACACAGGAGTACAGTAGAAATGATGGCTAGGGAATTAGGGGTGGTGTCAGACTTTCAAGCTGCAGAAATTATGTGTGAAAAAAGGACCTAACTCTTGGCTTTGATGCCAACACCCAAGAGGGCCTTCATGTGAACAGTGTTCATATAAGAAGCCAGGATGATTGCCAAGTCCTTGCCATTGACCAGTTGGCTGGTGGCACAGCGGAAGATTACGAGCACCACATCAGTGATTCGATTGACCGGCTGATGTGTATAGTAGATTTCATGATGCAGACTTTGATACATACCGTTCCATGATTATCAACAACATTAGCAACACAATGACTGATCGTGCTATAGTTAACCATGCTACTATTGAGCGACTTGAGGAGACCTGGGGGACAAGCTTAAACGAGCTGAACTGTCACATTCACCCCTTAGATACTATTGCCAGTTCGGCCAGAGCAGCTCTCAAGGCAAATGAACCAGAAAAATTGACCAAAAAACTTTTTGGTACAGAATGTATGGCAAGCCAACTTGTTCTTGCTATTAACAAATTCCGGTACAAGGATGGACGAGGTGACCCAAAAGGGTCCACCACTTTCTTGGATAATGCTGGCCTTCCAAGAGGCCTTGTTCCACGCTTTAGGGGGAATCGTCTCCACATCATGTTCCATATCTGTGGTAAATTGTTTCAACACGAGGACATTTTCGTGAAGTTTTTCGAGGAGGGAACTGTATCATATGGTGCTCTGCAGGCGGCAATATTTCATGACTTTCAAACACCAGAAGCGAGAGTTGAGATCCACGTTCTAGGACTTATTGGGAAGTTATTTTCAGGCCCATGGATGTCCAAGTTCTACACTTCAAGTTCCATTCAAATCAGTCATATCGATGGGATCAGCATAGTCAAAAATGTGCTAAGTGTTGTGAAAAGTTTATGTGAAAAGCCAGAAGACACCCTTTCCACTACAACTGACTTATTCGGAAATGAACTAGCTGCAAACGATGAAACTCTCATCAAACTCAAACGAACACCAGTGGATGAGCCCCTGTTTGCCTCCACGATGGGAGCGTGCCTGTTGAAAGTAGTTGAAGTTCTTGAGAGGCAGTGCAAACGATATTTCGGCATCAATGTTACAGATGAATTGAGGAAGGAGACGGAGTCGGCACGCTGCCATAACATTGATGCAGAAGAGATTATGGGGATGTTTAGTGCTGCAAAAGAAGGCGCCCCAAATGCTACCATGTGCTACTTATCCTCCAGGATCCGTGCTCAAAAGAACAAGGTTGTTGACTACCTTGATAACCTGCAATCAGAAAAAGAGAGAAATTAGTCAAACTGGCAATTTCTTTGGGGAGGAAACAGCAACAAAACAAGCACAAAAGATGTACTCAAATTAAAGAGGAGATTTCAGGCAGATTGGCAGTCAAACTACAGAATAAGAAAACTTATCAAAGAAACAAATTAGAAAAAAGACTCAAAAGCCACGATTTGGACATATATGTAGACTTCCCAGAGTTAGAAGAGAGTATCCAGAAGGGTGTTCGTGATATCTTAGATGGAAAGATAATTGGACGTAGGATTTGTCATGTTTGGTATGATGATGACTCACAAACAAAAACTGTGTACAACGGTAAAGTTGAAAAACTGTTAAAGAAAGCAGGTGGAACTTATGTTGTGGGGTACTGGAGTGAGGAGGAGACTTACCAGGACGATGCTGTGGACTATGACATCCCAAAGTATGCCCTTGCAGCGGATCTGGTCTGTGAGGATTTGACTGTATCGTAAAATTAACGAGACATTTTGTGTATATATTGTAAATAGGTAGGTACGTTTGATTCAGTTATGAGGTCACCCTTAATAAATTGTTTGTTTGCAGTAACCCTACCCAAGATTTTTAGGTTGGGTAGTTATAGAGTAAAGTTTTGAAAAAATACATGAAAGACCCCTCAAAAATCAATCAAAACTATAAAAAACGCCTGTGTCATCACATATGGGCCAGTGAGTCGGTCGATTACGGCAGACAGTTAATTAAGGGTGGCCTAATTATAATATCTTGAAATGCAGAACCTTATATGTCTTTACTTTGCATGATGTTTACTTCAGAGGTTTATTGAATTCAGGTCTGCCCTGAAACGGTTGATATTCACTAATTTAGCTAATTATTAATTAATAATAACATCAAGTTATTACCAAAAAGATAGATAAAAGCTAAAGAAACAGTGTGCTATGATCACATTTGTTATTTCTTGGTATAGATGCAATGAAAAAAATAATATGCTAAAAATTGGGGGGGAAATGTTGCATTTTGACATTTTCATTTATCAATGAACGCGTATTGTTCATCAATCAAAGTAATTAAGATCATTAATTGATAATTTAGTTAAATCATGAATTAAATGAAGACTGCATCAACAGTTTGTGTTTTAAAGGGGCTATCTCCCCTAAAGTTTCATTAGAATCTCTTCAGTATTAAAGAAGTTATGACACTTTGTATTCTCAAAGTGAACCATAGTTGGCCCAAAAGGTCACAACTTTTCTTTTGTTATTCTAGTAAAACAAGGCCGAAAAACGGGTGGTGCACCTAATCTTTAAAATGTCATAACTTGTCTAATATTCAACCTAGAACAAATATCTCAAAGGCATTTTAAAGTTTTTTTCAGGCTCTGTACAATGATACTCACTTGATGTCTATCCATGTAGGATGTCACATACCTACTATAATATAAATAATTGCTATCCCAGGCCATGGCAGCTATAGGGTAGGACTTCACACAGAGGGTGCCCTTTAGAAGTAGAATATACATACAAAATATGCAACACACAAACGCCCAGGATAATTTAACACTAGTGCTGTTGAGTTTTTTTTAAAGAGATTGTTCAAATTGAACACTAGGAAACAATATGTAAGAAAAACCTTCCATATGTCTATATTTAGGCTACCATGAAGGGTAAAATTGTAGGTTAGAGATGTTAAACATAATGCTGTTCTAGCCTTATCACTCAAATGCCGCAGAGAATCTAAGAACGAAGTAATGAAGGTGACAAACTACAGCTCTATAATATAGTTTTTACAGCTTTCCTATAATTTATAGTAAATACATATTTTCCAAATAATAGATACAAAGATATCGCAATGTTTCTAAGACAAAGAAGAACATAATACTTTGGGAACAGTAGGTGATTGGAATATAAAGTACTGACGAATATAGCTATGCAATGATTAAGAGCCATGCCACACATAACTTGGTAACATAACTTTGTTTACCTTATGAACCTAAACCTAGCCAGGTGTTAGTGAAAACAGCGACATGTGTAGTGCATATGCCCATGGGGTATGTAATATACTACTAATAGTAACATATGCTGCATATATTGTATTGTGCAATAACCTATTTCAAATATAACTTAAATTATGATAAATACAATAATATATGCTATGGAAATAATGATTCCATATAATAGATAGTGTGCACATTAAAATGCAAATAATATATTCGTTTGGGCACTCCCATCATAATTATTAGTATTAAGAATCACCTCTATAAATCAGTGATAACATAGTTTACTCTTTCAGTTTACACTTTGCTGATTGAGATTGCATTAGTACTATATTTGTTTTATTATCTATCAAAATATTAATCATTAAGGAGTAATACAAACTTATCTGATATTCAATTAAATCCATTTTAGCATATCATGTATTCAATTCAATCACTTTACTCCCATATAAAAGATAGGCTAGACTAAAATCTATTAACAGTGGGTAATCCCCGTGACACAAACATGTGCCACCCCACATCAAAAGCAACCATAAGGGAGCAAAAACAATTAGTTGTTAACACCTCAGAAGTTGCCGACTTTCGAATCGCTTATTTGGTACTTAGCCTTAACTTGGCTGCGAGATATTACTTTTTTACTATTTTTAGTTTTAGACAGTTTTATCTTGTGACTCGTCTCGTTCTGTCTGTTAAATCGTTCACCGTGTGAGACGTTTGCAGCCGAAATTCTTCGTCCACGACCGTTTATATACGGAAGTATCTTTGTTAACTTTTTAAAAAAGAGAGTTCCGTTTGGCCGCTTGTGCATTTGAAAAGACTGCGTCGTTTCGTACTCAGCTGAGTACTCGTACTCGTGACGTTTTATATCCTCAGTTGAGCACGAAAACTCTGGTGAGCATGAAATCTCAGACTTGAGCACAGACTTGAGTTTGAGTTTGAGTATGGTTTATAACGTCGGGCCCTGTTCTGCACAGACTGTGGACCAGAACAATCGCATGATTGTTGTTACGTGACAGAGGGGAGGTAAGACGGAGGCTGGAAATCGTCGGCAACGCAAATAGTATCACTAATGTGAAAGAATGAAGCAATAAGTAAAAAAAAAAACATGGAGACTTATCAACACATCAGTTTGTCATATTGCCACTCGTGGATCAGAATGATGGGCCCTCAAACAAAACGATCGAGACAGAATAAACGGTTTGGAAATGTGGGCTGAAAGGCGGCTACTTATGATCAGTTGGATGCATATGAAAATCAATTAATGAGCTGTGAGTGAACTGAAAGATCCAAAGAGGCTAGTCGATCAAATATTGAAATATACATAAGTAAACTGAAATTTTTCAAGTAGAGATGGTCTGGAGAAAAAATAACTAGCCGGAAAAGTGAACGGAGAGGATTAAGTGAAATAAAATCCAAATTGGAACTGTTGATAGAGGAGGCAGTTGAAGCGGCTCAAAACAGAACGAGCTGGAGACGGAAGGTTCGAATGGCCACGCATCCTAACAATACACTGATTCTACACATAATTTATTTTCATTAACAGGCAAACCAAATTATGTGATTGATTGATTTTTTCAGTGAATAAGTGTGTGTGTGTGCGTGCGTGCGTGCATGCGAGCGTACGTGCGTGCGTGCTTAAGCGCCTGTGTGTTTATAAATGCATAAACAAAATATTTCGAGTAACGTTATTTGGTCTTTGGTGGCTTGCCAGTGAAATATCCTGCAATGCTTGTTAGTTGCGAACGACATATCTGATTGTGCCTGATAAGCGAACTCGCTGATCGGTTCGCATGACTAATGCAGCGAGCCAATCACTGCAAAAGGCAGGACAACGCGCCGCATAAAGTTACCAGGAGGCTGTTACTACTCGCTGTAAATCTAATCACTAGAGTTGCTGCCTTCGTGGATGATGGTCGTGTTCCGCTCACCGTGAGAAAGGTAAGTGATAGCGCACGCGTACATGAAAACAACATTATTTATATGGGCGCATATGGATTGTGTTTGTTGAGACTTCACTCATGTCATTGGATAGTGGTGATTCTGAGTTTTGAGGATCATTTCAGTTGACACGCGTTTTCTTTTGATGATGCAGGTGATTAGGTCAACCCTTGAATAATTTACCTGTGGTTTTAGTGTGCGCACATTAATTATGTTTGTATAACACAGAACATTATTGTATTAAAGAAGTATCCTCAAAGAGAATGAGCACTAGAGAACTATCTAAATTACACCGTTCTTTTACTAAGATGTGTCTTCTAGTTATGCATCCATCATATACTTTTAAAAGTGCTTCTTCATAACAATTCGGTCATAAAAAACACATTTCTATGTAGACTTGATATCTTCGTACCAAGTGCTGCCAAGCAACATTGTATTTGACGTGTTTCTCTGAGTTCCATGATCAACTTAGTTGCTCTTCGTTGTATTCTGTCCAGCTTGTCTATATCCATATTACTAAGTGACCTGATATACCCCCATCACATCTTCCCTAATAAACACTGACATTCTCGGTTACGTCTTTTGCCAAATATTTTTCTGAAGGGATTTTGGATTGTCACATTTCAGTTATAACTATATTACGTGCGTTGTTCTAATTTGCGTTGCTTCTACATTTCCGGCATATTTGTGTAGCCTCCCCGTTGTACTTTTGTGTGAAATGCTTTCTTATAACCATTGTGAACAGCCGTTTCTTCCAGACTGTATCCTTTATTTTCTCATAAAAACAAATATCTAAATGACTATTGATATCAATTATTAACTCTCTTTGAAAGGTTCCAGTTTTACATTGCCATCATTTTCTTCGGTACAAAGTAATTCCAGTCTATGTTTGCTAAGTATTGTTCCGATCTCTTTGTGGAAATATCTCGAGGTACGTGTTCCTGGTGTCCACGGCGCATGATACAATACGTCGATTCAAACACAGGTTTCGTTGGTTTGCGGTTTGAAAAATCGAACAGACATGTGACATCTGTTAAAGTTTCACCATGAGATCAGGTCCCTATCAACGCACGACTAACCCACTGTCCCACAAACGTAATGTCATGGCTACAATATACTGGGTTGTTAAACGCAGCTGTTTCTGTCATTTGTAGTTCGCGAAATCGATGTGAAATATTATATACGATCAACGACATATTTTGACGACCGTTCCTGTTTGTCCTCGAGAAAGAATTATTGCACCGCATGTTCGCAACTAAAATTCTAGCACAAAATGTCACTAGTTTATGCTACTAGGCCATATTTGTATCCCACTTTCGCTCGGGTGGTTTCTAAGCAACTCCCCCGGAATAACTAGCGATAATTTCAAAATAGTTGTGCAAACGTAGGCCTATACACATTGACACGTTTATTAACACATCATTGCGACGTTACATTTTACAACTTTAAAATGTCACTTCACGCCTTGTGTTTTAACGTTTTAAAGTTATTGTGTAAATTAGCATTGACATACGACTAGAATCAACGACTAGATATCAACGAATGGAAGGAAACAGTTGACGAAGGGCGGGTGGGCTGAGAGTGAAGGGTAGAAGGGGAAGAGAAAGTCTGCGACTGCGATGAGAGGACAGGGTGAAGATAAATATGGCGGGAGTTGGGGGAGAATGGAGGAAGAGGGCGAATGATAGGTGGAGTGGAGACGGTTGGTGGAGCGGCAGTGAAGCTGGAACAGTGACGGAAGAAGAAGGAAAACAAAAATAAAATCGACGAAGGGTAAAGATGCCAGTTCCACCCCTGACTTCAGTGAGAAAGAGGAGAGCAACACCAACCTATATTTCATACAGCAATATTTATAATATTGTGAATTGTCAAATAAAGATATGTACGACAGTTTCACATTAGGTAAAAGCGCAGTATGAAAACATTAGTAACATGTCCAGCGTTGCACAGGAGAAAAATCAGCCACTGCGAGAGAGCTTATGACTCCTTGCACTACCCAGTAATGTTTTCGTGCGGCAATGCCAATGACATTAACAACTTCACGTACTTGAAACATTCCAGTTTTTCGGAGTTACGTAATCTACTTAAAGCATGTCTTGTTGGATTATGTTGTGGACCTCTTCGTTGATTACATGGTCCTTGTATGATATGAAAAGGATCTTTCGATAGCACCTCATTTCCATGGCTAGTACTCTTCTTTGTAGTTCGGTTATAAAAGTCCATGTATTGCATGTATATAGAAATATTCACGTGGCATGTGATCGTATCAGTCTGATTTTGGATCGAAGGGTGATGTTTATATCTTTCCATATAGGTTTCAGTATTGTCAGCGTTGCTGTTGTCTGGGCAATCTTTGAAATGATTTCAGGTTTGAATCCCCCGTCTGTGATATCTGAATTCAGCTAACTGAATTTGGACACCGTTTCTAATCTTTGTCCCCTCACGTTGAACTTCTTGTTGACGCCATTGATGTTGTTGGTCATTAGCTTGGTTGTCTCACCAGTAATTTCCATTCCGTAGGACGCAGATGTTTTGTCGAGGCGTTTCACTAGGATGACTAGTTCCTGTTCATCCCCTGCTAAGCTATCGATATCTTCTGCAAAGCGAAACTTTTCTGCTGTTGTGCCTTCGATGCTGACTGTTCCTACGTGATCAAGGGCGTCAGTCATGCTCCTCTCCAGAAATGTGTTAAATATAGTGGGTGAGAAGAGACAGTCCTGAAAATCAGATAACCTAGACTACATGTGACGTATTAAGGGAGGCCGAGATACACATAGCCAACGTAAAGTCTCAAGCAGACGTTCTGTTTTGACAGAAAGAGGACTAATTTAGTAAACAACGGCCAAAATACATTACCTAAGTTGAGTTTGGAAGCAAGCAGCATGGCCATATCATTTTGGCATATTTAAGAATGTGTGAATGGAAAGACATGTTATGACACTCGTGACGTAGGATTACTAATATCATGGGGTAGTCTATGAAATTAAGATGTTATGTGTTTAACAAGGTTTTCTTAGTAAATCACTGGCGTGATATGCTTAATTGTAGTTACAAATGATTTTGTCTTAGGAACTCTTGTAGCTACATAGGCCGAAAACTATGACTTTTGTTTTCCTTTAAACTTACGATACATCCTCAGTATTGTTAACATAACAGAAGTAACGGGAATTGAACATATATTTCGAAGAGTTTGAAAGACACCATGTCATATTCATGATGGTTTACGTTTTCTTTTCAGATGGATAAAACAACGACGCCTTAACTGACATTACACGCCTGCAGGTTTGTCTAAGCTAAATTAGACAGCCCAGTGACGCTTCAAAATACGGAATACTAAATTACGGAATACTAAAAGGGAAACTGCTAGTATTGACATTGCTTATTATTGTACTGACAGCACGAACCCCTACCAAACCATGGCACCGAGTGGAAATGAGAGCGACTATCCGGGAGGATTGAACTTTTCTGAAACAAAACACCCTGGAATAATCGTCAACGGTACGAGCACCCCATTGACGAACATACGTATGCCGAATACCTACCTCAAGATTGCGTATGGTTCGGTTTCTGTTCTTGGCATTCTTGGAAACTTAATCGTGATCGTCGTCATTGCGAAGAGTGCAACAATGCGCAAAATATTGACTAACATTCTAATATTGAATCAAAGTTGCATCGACTTGATGGCAGCGGTCTGTATCATGCTAACGACAACGAGGACGTCGGTCGCGCACGATTTATGCGGAATTGTGGGAGAAATCTATTGCATATTATGGCTCAGTGACCTTCCATTGTGGAGCTTTCTAATATCGTCATCGTATTCACTAATCATGTTGACTGTTGAACGTTACGTGGCAGTTGTGCATCCAATATTCCATCATAACTCTTTTTCGAAGCGAACAGTCCTAATACTGGCCGCCGCATCTTGGTTTCCTGGACTGATAATCATTCTTGCCGTGGTCGTGCCAACTTCCGGTGTCATTGACGGTCGCTGTTACGTCATGACGCTCTTTGCCAGTCCCTGGTGGCAGAAGTTATGTGGCGTAGGACTGTTCATAACGCAGTACCTCATTCCGATTACGATGTTCATAACTTGCTACAGCAGGATCTTTCTATTCCTACGGAGCCGTGTATCTCCTCAGGGACAAACCAGTGGCAACGAAGTAGCTGTCCAGAAGGCGCGTGCGTCACGCAACGTTTTAAAGATGTTAGTGATCATCGTCGTGTGTTACATCCTATGTAACTCGTGGAACCAATTTACGTTTCTTGCGTTTAATTTCGGCTACGCCGTCGACTACACCAGTGGGTATTACAACTTTACCGTTATCGCAATATTCTTGAACTGTTGCGCCAACCCGTTCATCTACGCACTTAAGTACGAGATGTTCCAGACAGAATTTAGAAAGCTATTCTTCACATGCTGAGCTCCCGTGAATAGCGAAACTTCTACAAGACCGGTGCCAATTTTAGAAGATTGAAACCAGGCATATTTGAGTAAAGCATGCAAAGAAATGGTTTTAGGGTGATTTGGATGTGGGGAAGCCAAAAAGTTATATTGGCAAACTGTGGGATTGG